>JBAMCL010000772.1:0-169460 GCA_037075165.1 Hirtodrosophila histrioides
AGAGTGAGTATGTCGAGAAGTGAGGTTAAGTTCGTGCTGCGAAAACATTTGGCAGAAAGCCAAACAATCCTGCTATATCCTATCGCTAAACTGTAAGGACTGTAGCACGCTGATAAGTGTGCTAACGTAACAGTGCGAAGAAGCTTGGGTGTGGCATACACACTGGAACATCTCCTTTGCCCAAGAAAGCAGACTCAATTACCTAGGATCCTACACCCTCAACGGTATCGAGGACACTGCTGGACTAACTCCCAAAGATTACAGAAATTAACCAAAAAGAGTCCTAAGGATCGAGAGGTTTCAACATTTGGTTCCACTAAACCCTACATGGTCTATGTGGGGGCACCCGTGGCGGCAGATCTAGCGTCTTAACCTAACCTCATCTTTAGTACTGAAACTTGTTTCAATTGCCTCGTCGATTTGTATTACCAACAAATGGTTTCTTTTTTGCTACGTAACAACTGCATAATCGTTACAGACTACGTCAGTCACCAGCTAAAGAGACGTTCGCCATTTTGGATTAACGGCCTGCAGTCGCTGCGCTGTCGTCACGCTGTCTAATTGCAGCTGGCGTCGTGAGTCGCGACTGCGTCCAATACAAAATGCCGACGGCGAAAAATGGGCGCGCTGCTCGCCGGCGTGGGGTGGGTGGGAACCACAGCAAGAGGCCTGCGCCAAAAGAGATGGCAACAGTGTAACCTCGTGCCTGTCGTGCAGTGCGAGCGAGACGCTCATATGCCCCTTACGTCCCGCTTCTGGTGTGCTGGGGCTGGGCGTGTCGTGGTGAGTTTCAGGTTATAACAGATGAGTTTTCAAAGAATTCATAGATTAATTAATCATTAACACGTTTATTTGGCCTTAAAGTTTAAACGCAAATGACCAAAAACACATTAAAGGAGGAATTAAAACTAATTATTTCATTTTATTTACAACTATATTCTTACACGCACTTTACTAATAATCGCATTCCCCTCCCCACTTCCCCATTATCATGCATTCTTTGTCAAGGGAAAAAACTCAAGGTTATGGTTTAGGTTTAAGCTTTTAGCCAATCGCATTACAAAAATGTCGAACGATGGAGTGTTGCACCAATTTCCCGCATTATTTCATCGTTAGAGCCTTGAAAACTAATTTGTAGCTGATCGGACTTGGGTGGACTTTCGGCCAGCAAAACTCTGCTCAATTTTCACATGGAAGTGGAAAACTAAACAGAATCTCTAGCAGTAGTCCCATTTTCATAATTTACAAAACTTTTGTGAACATTGCTGCATTTCAATTCACTTTAGTGGATGCTGCAACATTCAAAATTCACTATTTTTTTTTATGTATGGGAAGTTCAAAATGAGTCAGTGAAAACGTTTTCCGTCAATGGCGGGCTTAAAGTCTTCTTCCGTTGAAGGACATCCGAAGGAGATACTGCCGATCTGTAATTCGATCGGGAATTCCAGGAGACAGTTCTGATTCTACAAATTATATATATCATTGATCAGCATAAGAAAGTTAACAAATTGTAAATTTTTGTTGCTTTAGCTCTTCGATCAGCAAAACAGACGGACATTACCCTCTTTTTTCTCCATTTTGGAGAACCGAGTATAAATACTGAAAAATGTATCTTAAGCTAAAGTATCTATAAATAAAACTGCAGCTGAATTCTGAGTGTTTAGTCACGCACAACAGCAACAGCGTTTCGGAGTACCTAAGCGTAAGAATTTTTCCTGTTTTTTCCTTTTCACAACCTGTGCACATAAAATGGGTAGACGGGGATACTAAACTGTGCAGGCAGAAGGAGTCATATGCAGGTTTAAGGCATATAGCTAGCATATTCTGGATCAGCATTAAATACCAAAGGTTCTTGGAAACCATAAGAGCTAGAGACATCAAATTGTTATTGTACATTTTCCCTCCCACAGCCCCGAAAATCGATAAGATCGTATTAAAGCAACAATTCGAAAGATGCAGCCTTTGGCAGTTTTAGTACTGCAGAGTTCACTGCTTGCTGCAGTGAACTGCTTGTAAGTGTACGAAATTCTTGCAGGGAGTGTTTGGCTGTGCAGTCGCCATTTTGGATTAACGGTCTGCAGTCGCTGCGCTGTCACCGCGCTGTCTAATTGCAGCTGGCGTCGTGAGTCGCGACTGCGTCCAATACAAAATGCCGACGGCGAAGAATGGGCGCGCTGCTCGCCGGCGTGGGGTGGGTGGGAACCACAGCAAGAGGCCTGCGGCAAAAGAGATGGCAACAGTGTAACCTCGTGCCTGTCGTGCAGTGCGAGCGAGACGCTCATATGCCCCTTACGTCTCGCTGCTGGTGTGCTGGGGCTGGGCGTGCCGTGGTGAGTTTCAACTCAGCCCATTGAGCAAGTATAACAGTTGAATTCGCAGCGATTTTACGCCAATTATTGCCGGTTTCTTTATTTTATTGTTTTTATAATTAAATCCATCTGTCTTCTGAACTTCTCAGGAACTATAAAAGTTGGAGAAACGAAATTTCGAATGTAGGTTCCTGTATATCATACCCACAGAAAGTTTGTTTCAAATTGCAAATATTCTTCCTCGCGAAACAAAGGAAATGATTTATAAGAATAGTTTAAAAGCAATTGCTTTCATTTTTTTCATGCCTAACAACTGGAACTCCTTTGTTCTACTGCGCAAATTTCATAATAAATTTAATTAGAATTGAGAAACTTTAGTTTCAGTACTGCCGTGTACACAGATGTGTAAATCTAAATCTATGTACAGGGAGTCTCGTAGTCGGGTATGCTCGACTACAGCATTCCTACTTGTGGATTGATAGGTTTGTTGACATTTGTTGACTCGTCGATCTCTGGTAAAAGGAAGCAGAAATGTTGAAAAAGAAAAGGGTAACTTATGGAAGATTATAACCTAAGGAAGACTTCAATACTTGCATAGACAAAGTCAGAGATAAGGAGAGAGAACGAGGGAGATAATATGCCAACTTCTTTAGCAATTCCAAGGATATTTACACCGATATGTCCTTAAGTGTTTATGGATTGACAGCAACATCGAAATTAAGCATATCCTTAACATTTTAAATAACTTTCCTTAAAATTGAGAAGAAAAATATATAATGCATATACATCTTATTTTTGATTTTTGATTTTCTGTTTTTTAAGTTTACATAAATTGAAGTTCCTAGTGCTTACGCCCCGTACCCATAAAAAGAGTAAGAAGGGAGTATGTAACCGCCAGAAGGAGACACCTCCGACCCTATAAACTATGTATGTATATTCTTGATCAGCATCCATAGCCAAGTCGATCAAACCTGTCCGTCTGTCTGTCTGTCTGTCTGTCCGGATGAACGCGTTGATCTCAGCAACTATAAGAGCTAGAGACAACAAAACAACAAAACAACAAATCTACATTCCTGTATACCGTAGATCAAGTTTTTTTATGCTTGAGCTACTCTTAATCCACTGTGCAAATTTCAGATCAATCGGTTAATAAACGCGATCAATCGGTTAATAAAGACTCAGTACTACAGAGCGGGGCGAAGAGCTGCGCAGCCGTCACTTGAGTTGCGTGTATGTGTGTAAGTGCACGAAGATGTGTTTGGGAATTTTAGAACTGGATACAGTGTCGTAATGGGGTATGAGTATACCCTAGACTATATTACTTATATTGTAAATGATATTCCTATTTTAAATTGAAGTTCCATTTAAATATTTTCTGTTTTGTATTTATAGGGTCTCAAAATGTAAATGGAACTTGAATCGATTGGTTTTAACCTTATTTTCATATAAGCAATGTATTTGAGCTGTTGGTTGTCCTTAAAAACTGGTGAACTGGTGAAGTGCAGGGCCAGAAGCGGGACTGGGGTAAAGGGTAACACAAGATGATTCCACTAGTCGCATGCGATCAGGCTGCCATTGTTACAATTTCCCAATTTTCTCAGTTTTTCATTATATTGCCAGTTGCAGTTGCCAAGTTGGCCAAAAAAAGAACACTGACAAGGAAAAAGGACATTTGCGTTCGTTGAGCCTGGTGTGAGGAGAGTTCGGCATTTCGATAGGAATTGGAAAGGGTTCGAGCTGTGCTCCATTTTACATTTTAGTAGTTGAAGGTTTTGTCCTTTTAGTGCACTGGAGCTGAAAGGATAACAATGCGTTTTTTATAGGATCCCTAGCAGATGTTTTTTTTGTCTATTTATACTTCATAAAAACCTATTTTGTTTTCGCCTTCTTACTCCCAGTACAGCCAGTACAGGAGTTACCCAAAATTTTAGAGGCCGATGACCTTGACCTTGACCATAGAATTTTGAGACCCCCATTATCCGTCCATTGGGTGGGATTCTCTAAAATCATTTCAGTATATTTTGAAATCGATGGTAAAAGTTTTAAATACCTTAATAAACTAAAATGTTGCAAATGCTTATGTTGTTGGAGCAAAACATACTGATTAATTTTGAGAGCGACAGTTCACTCAATATTGAGTATGCTTGATAAGCACTCAGTGGACAGAAGAAAAGCTCAACAGCTGATCGCAGCGTTAAAAGCTTTGCGATTGAAGAGTGAGTATGTCGAGAAGAGTGAGTATGTCGAGAAGTGAGGTTAAGTTCGTGCTGCGAAAACATTTGGCAGAAAGCCAAACAATCCTGCTATATCCTATCGCTAAACTGTAAGGACTGTAGCACGCTGATAAGTGTGCTAACGTAACAGTGCGAAGAAGCTTGGGTGTGGCATACACACTGGAACATCTCCTTTGCCCAAGAAAGCAGACTCAATTACCTAGGATCCTACACCCTCAACGGTATCGAGGACACTGCTGGACTAACTCCCAAAGATTACAGAAATTAACCAAAAAGAGTCCTAAGGATCGAGAGGTTTCAACATTTGGTTCCACTAAACCCTACATGGTCTATGTGGGGGCACCCGTGGCGGCAGATCTAGCGTCTTAACCTAACCTCATCTTTAGTACTGAAACTTGTTTCAATTGCCTCGTCGATTTGTATTACCAACAAATGGTTTCTTTTTTGCTACGTAACAACTGCATAATCGTTACAGACTACGTCAGTCACCAGCTAAAGAGACGTTCGCCATTTTGGATTAACGGCCTGCAGTCGCTGCGCTGTCGTCACGCTGTCTAATTGCAGCTGGCGTCGTGAGTCGCGACTGCGTCCAATACAAAATGCCGACGGCGAAAAATGGGCGCGCTGCTCGCCGGCGTGGGGTGGGTGGGAACCACAGCAAGAGGCCTGCGCCAAAAGAGATGGCAACAGTGTAACCTCGTGCCTGTCGTGCAGTGCGAGCGAGACGCTCATATGCCCCTTACGTCCCGCTTCTGGTGTGCTGGGGCTGGGCGTGTCGTGGTGAGTTTCAGGTTATAACAGATGAGTTTTCAAAGAATTCATAGATTTAATGTGATGATTTAATCATTAACACGTTTATTTGGCCTTAAAGTTTAAACGCAAATGACCAAAAACACATTAAAGGAGGAATTAAAACTAATTATTTCATTTTATTTACAACTATATTCTTACACGCACTTTACTAATAATCGCATTCCCCTCCCCACTTCCCCATTATCATGCATTCTTTGTCAAGGGAAAAAACTCAAGGTTATGGTTTAGGTTTAAGCTTTTAGCCAATCGCATTACAAAAATGTCGAACGATGGAGTGTTGCACCAATTTCCCGCATTATTTCATCGTTAGAGCCTTGAAAACTAATTTGTAGCTGATCGGACTTGGGTGGACTTTCGGCCAGCAAAACTCTGCTCAATTTTCACATGGAAGTGGAAAACTAAACAGAATCTCTAGCAGTAGTCCCATTTTCATAATTTACAAAACTTTTGTGAACATTGCTGCATTTCAATTCACTTTAGTGGATGCTGCAACATTCAAAATTCACTATTTTTTTTTATGTATGGGAAGTTCAAAATGAGTCAGTGAAAACGTTTTCCGTCAATGGCGGGCTTAAAGTCTTCTTCCGTTGAAGGACATCCGAAGGAGATACTGCCGATCTGTAATTCGATCGGGAATTCCAGGAGACAGTTCTGATTCTACAAATTATATATATCATTGATCAGCATAAGAAAGTTAACAAATTGTAAATTTTTGTTGCTTTAGCTCTTCGATCAGCAAAACAGACGGACATTACCCTCTTTTTTCTCCATTTTGGAGAACCGAGTATAAATACTGAAAAATGTATCTTAAGTTAAAGTATCTATAAATAAAACTGCAGCTGAATTCTGAGTGTTTAGTCACGCACAACAGCAACAGCGTTTCGGAGTACCTTATAGGGAGAAGGAAAAGCGTAAGAATTTTTCCTGTTTTTTCCTTTTCACAACCTGTGCACATAAAATGGGTAGACGGGGATACTAAACTGTGCAGGCAGAAGGAGTCATATGCAGGTTTAAGGCATATAGCTAGCATATTCTGGATCAGCATTAAATACCAAAGGTTCTTGGAAACCATAAGAGCTAGAGACATCAAATTGTTATTGTACATTTTCCCTCCCACAGCCCCGAAAATCGATAAGATCGTATTAAAGCAACAATTCGAAAGATGCAGCCTTTGGCAGTTTTAGTACTGCAGAGTTCACTGCTTGCTGCAGTGAACTGCTTGTAAGTGTACGAAATTCTTGCAGGGAGTGTTTGGCTGTGCAGTCGCCATTTTGGATTAACGGTCTGCAGTCGCTGCGCTGTCACCGCGCTGTCTAATTGCAGCTGGCGTCGTGAGTCGCGACTGCGTCCAATACAAAATGCCGACGGCGAAAAATGGGCGCGCTGCTCGCCGGCGTGGGGTGGGTGGGAACCACAGCAAGAGGCCTGCGGCAAAAGAGATGGCAACAGTGTAACCTCGTGCCTGTCGTGCAGTGCGAGCGAGACGCTCATATGCCCCTTACGTCTCGCTGCTGGTGTGCTGGGGCTGGGCGTGCCGTGGTGAGTTTCAACTCAGCCCATTGAGCAAGTATAACAGTTGAATTCGCAGCGATTTTACGCCAATTATTGCCGGTTTCTTTATTTTATTGTTTTTATAATTAAATCCATCTGTCTTCTGAACTTCTCAGGAACTATAAAAGTTGGAGAAACGAAATTTCGAATGTAGGTTCCTGTATATCATACCCACAGAAAGTTTGTTTCAAATTGCAAATATTCTTCCTCGCGAAACAAAGGAAATGATTTATAAGAATAGTTTAAAAGCAATTGCTTTCATTTTTTTCATGCCTAACAACTGGAACTCCTTTGTTCTACTGCGCAAATTTCATAATAAATTTAATTAGAATTGAGAAACTTTAGTTTCAGTACTGCCGTGTACACAGATGTGTAAATCTAAATCTATGTACAGGGAGTCTCGTAGTCGGGTATGCTCGACTACAGCATTCCTACTTGTGGATTGATAGGTTTGTTGACATTTGTTGACTCGTCGATCTCTGGTAAAAGGAAGCAGAAATGTTGAAAAAGAAAAGGGTAACTTATGGAAGATTATAACCTAAGGAAGACTTCAATACTTGCATAGACAAAGTCAGAGATAAGGAGAGAGAACGAGGGAGATAATATGCCAACTTCTTTAGCAATTCCAAGGATATTTACACCGATATGTCCTTAAGTGTTTATGGATTGACAGCAACATCGAAATTAAGCATATCCTTAACATTTTAAATAACTTTCCTTAAAATTGAGAAGAAAAATATATAATGCATATACATCTTATTTTTGATTTTTGATTTTCTGTTTTTTAAGTTTACATAAATTGAAGTTCCTAGTGCTTACGCCCCGTACCCATAAAAAGAGTAAGAAGGGAGTATGTAACCGCCAGAAGGAGACACCTCCGACCCTATAAACTATGTATGTATATTCTTGATCAGCATCCATAGCCAAGTCGATCAAACCTGTCCGTCTGTCTGTCTGTCTGTCTGTCCGGATGAACGCGTTGATCTCAGCAACTATAAGAGCTAGAGACAACAAAACAACAAAACAACAAATCTACATTCCTGTATACCGTAGATCAAGTTTTTTTATGCTTGAGCTACTCTTAATCCACTGTGCAAATTTCAGATCAATCGGTTAATAAACGCGATCAATCGGTTAATAAAGACTCAGTACTACAGAGCGGGGCGAAGAGCTGCGCAGCCGTCACTTGAGTTGCGTGTATGTGTGTAAGTGCACGAAGATGTGTTTGGGAATTTTAGAACTGGATACAGTGTCGTAATGGGGTATGAGTATACCCTAGACTATATTACTTATATTGTAAATGATATTCCTATTTTAAATTGAAGTTCCATTTAAATATTTTCTGTTTTGTATTTATAGGGTCTCAAAATGTAAATGGAACTTGAATCGATTGGTTTTAACCTTATTTTCATATAAGCAATGTATTTGAGCTGTTGGTTGTCCTTAAAAACTGGTGAACTGGTGAAGTGCAGGGCCAGAAGCGGGACTGGGGTAAAGGGTAACACAAGATGATTCCACTAGTCGCATGCGATCAGGCTGCCATTGTTACAATTTCCCAATTTTCTCAGTTTTTCATTATATTGCCAGTTGCAGTTGCCAAGTTGGCCAAAAAAAGAACACTGACAAGGAAAAAGGACATTTGCGTTCGTTGAGCCTGGTGTGAGGAGAGTTCGGCATTTCGATAGGAATTGGAAAGGGTTCGAGCTGTGCTCCATTTTACATTTTAGTAGTTGAAGGTTTTGTCCTTTTAGTGCACTGGAGCTGAAAGGATAACAATGCGTTTTTTATAGGATCCCTAGCAGATGTTTTTTTTGTCTATTTATACTTCATAAAAACCTATTTTGTTTTCGCCTTCTTACTCCCAGTACAGCCAGTACAGGAGTTACCCAAAATTTTAGAGGCCGATGACCTTGACCTTGACCATAGAATTTTGAGACCCCCATTATCCGTCCATTGGGTGGGATTCTCTAAAATCATTTCAGTATATTTTGAAATCGATGGTAAAAGTTTTAAATACCTTAATAAACTAAAATGTTGCAAATGCTTATGTTGTTGGAGCAAAACATACTGATTAATTTTGAGAGCGACAGTTCACTCAATATTGAGTATGCTTGATAAGCACTCAGTGGACAGAAGAAAAGCTCAACAGCTGATCGCAGCGTTAAAAGCTTTGCGCTCATTAGCTTTTGCTGCCGCACACTCGCTTTTGCTTTTGTTTTTGTACTCGCTCTTATTTTAGCGCTGCGGCGCGTCGCCTGACGTTCAGTTACAGTTTTGCTTTGTTGTGTTTACAATTTGAGCGAGGCCATGAAATCAACGTGTTAATATATGTATCTACAAAATATGAACAAACAGCTGTAGTTGCAATCATATACATACATACATACATACAGTGAGTAAACAAATATATGTGTTTTTTTTTTTTGTTGTGTCCGCCAGGGAGGTGTGAATCTTCGAAAGATACTGCAAGCCCGTACTTGCAGCATGCACGAATCGCCAACAAGGCGCCTACACACACACACCTCTCACCCCGCGGGAACACCGTTAGATAGTACATCGCGGGGGAAGGTTGCCTATTTAGGCACTCTTTGTTGTTCTTTCGCATCGTCTAGCAACATATAGCAATTATCATTTGTGGATATCATGCGAATTAGAACACCGAAGGAGTGAGTGATAAATCAGTTTGAAATGCTTTGCCAAGCATTGCAAGTGCATAAAAAGCTACTTGAAGTCTGTTGCGTATGTTCTGCTCTTCGGTTATTTTCCATGCCAGACTAAAAGCTATGCAAACTGTTGGCGCGTGCGTGTTGCCATGTGTGCGTGTGCATGTGCGAGTGTGTTTGTGTGTGTAGCCGGTCATTCGAATGAACGATCGTTTAGCCTGTCTGTATGGTTGTTTTTTGTGCATGCCTGGCGCGTGTACGCTGCTAGAGAGTGACGTCATAAGAAACACATATGTACATATGTATGTATTTAGCATGCATGATGATGCTCTTATCTTCTGTGATTTTAAAATCTTATCAAACTCATGCTTACATACATATACGTACATATGTATGTAAACACTTATGCATATCTTGGATCTAGAACTTAATCTAGAACAAGAACTAGATCAGAGTTCGTCAAGCTCAAAGCTCGCGAGCCATAAAACTTAATTTGCGAGAGAGCAGAGCTCACGATTGAGAACTTGTAAGCGAGCGAGCAATTCTCGTTGAAGCGCGAGAGAGTAAAAAAAAACAAAACAGAATACACAATGATTGCTTTTGTTTCGCTGTGTTCGCGTCTCTGCACGCCCAACACTTTATCCATATCTGATTGCTATACTATTGCTATGTATATATACATAGTTTCCATAGGACAATCGCTGGCTGCATGATTTTTTTTTATTATTTACACACATATGTATGTAGATATTTCAAACAAACTCGGCAATTTATTATCTTAATATAGTTAATTTTCACATTTTTAATCAAAGTCAGAGGACTATATTATGTAGCTGCATAGGAACAATCGGACGAAAATTCAAAATTATAAAAATGTTGGTTTTTTTGCTTTTAATGCGATTGCTCTTAAAAAGCTTTTCAAATGCCGTACTTATATTAAATATATATATATATATATATTTATAATTAACTAATATTATGTAGGGTTAGATGGAAACTATCTCTGTAATCATGGCTTTTACAATATATTTTTGAATTTATATTATAATGGAAAGTTTAAAAGCTTTTTCTCAACTTTTTGTCAAATGGAGTTAATCCAATGTGTGCACTGACCACCTCATATGTATGTATAATAGAGGTAAAGAAAATTCGAGGGATTACCGAGATAATATCTATATTCTTAAGTTATCACTGCTGATGGCTATGATCTATAAGGCGATAGCATCCTTTATGTACATCATTTGTTAGGATAACATGCTTACAAACTATTTTTACTACCTGTACCCATAAAACGGGTAAAAGGGAAATGTATGTAACAGGCAGAAGGAGACGTCTCCGAGTCTATATAGTATATATATTCTTGACCAGTATCAAAAGAAATTTAGATTTGGCCATGTCTGTCTGTCCGTCCGTCCGTCTGTTCGTCTGTATGAACGATCTCAGCAACTATAATAGCTAGACACTAATTTTTAAATGTAGGTAGATATACCATACACAGATCTCCGATTGCAGATATCTCCCCCCGCATCCCAGCAATTCGATAAAAACGTTTTATAGCCACAGTTTTAAAGATATAGCTTTGGGGCTTGGCATGTATGTTACTTGGGTCACTCTTAACCTACTGTCCAATTTTCAAGTTGATCGGATAATAAACAGAAAAAAGTTCGTGCTGCAAAGCGGGGAAAAGAAGCAGCACAGCCACCACTTAAAATGCCTCGCTTGCGCTGTCGTGTGTGTGCGTGCATGTGTAAGTGGACGAAGATGTAAGATGAAGATTGTAAGTTTTATACCTGGGTACAGGGAGTTTCTGAGTCGTGTATACCCGACTAGAGCATTCTTACTTGTTCATATTAATATTTTTTAAGCATATTCTTATCTGTTTTTCAATGTGGTTTACTTTCCAGTAATTTGCATTTTGCAACTCAAATTCAAATGAGAAAAACCTCTAAAACCAATTCGTACTATATTCAAATCAGTTTCAGATGCTGCGAAATATTAAGCATATTTGTACACATAAGCAACATCAGGAATGCCACTGATGCATAGTCTAGAATCATTTTACATACATAAATTGACAACTCTTATGATTCGGACAAAGTTTAAGTAACATTAAGATATATATATATATGTACATGGATATGTGTATAATTATGTAGAATACATGTACGTTTATTTAAGGTTGTAGCAGTTTTTAGTTAGATATCTGCCTGGATTTTGCGTTCCAGTCGGGCATCCCTACCGATGGATGTACAGCTGTCAGGGCCCCTGCAGTTTAGCGGAGTTACGGAGCTACCATAATAAACAGGATGCACGGCATTAAAGCCAAAGCCAGCCACAGGGCCAAGTCGGTTGCGTTTAGATAGAGCCAGTGCTCGGCGTAGAAGCAGACGACCTCAAAGCCCAAGGCCAGCACCGGGGCCAACAGCAACAGCATAATCTTGGGAACCCAATGCATTTTCGACTGCAACAGCGAGGCAAAATTAGCTGGGACTTAACGGCAACTCGAGTTCCGAGTTCTGACTTACCCAAAGTATACCGACCACCACAAAGCTGGCGCTGCAGAAGAGTAGTATGTCGGTATTGTCCTGATGCCACTTGACCAGCCACTCAAAGGCGCTATATAGCATTTCCATTCCGGACATTTCTTAATTTCTTGATTGAATTTTATTCGAGCTTAGACAGAAATGGAAATCGCTTTGAATTGTTTTTGACGTTGTCAACGTCACAGACGATGAAGTTATCATATAAATCATATCGATATAAATAACTTAAAAGTTATCGATTCTGAATGCAACCATTTGAAAATTTCAAATGTAACTGTGCTGTTTAAAATCCACAAGCCCACATGCAGAAAACTATCAGAATAGAATAGAATAGAAATATCATAATTTGTTGTTTAAGGACATTTATTTGTCATTCTCTCAAAATATATAAGTTAAATGCTTCAACTGCAACACATTCATGACTCTTGCTAGCTGTGAAGTCACATATTAATCATCCAAAGCCAAGTTATTCATCATATCAGTTATTTCCTCCATTTCCTGATCGTGGTTTCTGAAAATATTCGCCAGATCCTTCTCAATGTTAGGCCAGGGGGTGGCTGTATAGCGGCCATTGCTCTTCTGTGCCAGGCCACGTTGCACAGCAGCGTTCAGAAGCAGTTTCAAAAGTTTCCTTAAGTTCGCATGTTTCTCCATAGGCACCTTAGAATTATTGACAATGTGCTGGATGCTAATGGGTTCACCACGAACCCGAAGGTATACCACCAACTTTTTTAAGCAGTTGTTGAGCATTGCACTTGTCATTGTAGCGGTTATTATTGCCACGGAAACCAGTCAGATGATGTTGAACAAATTTAGAAGTTTTATGAAATCTGAAAAGTTTTTGTGTTCGTATGAATTCGGATGCGGCCGAAGTGTAACTAAATGTTATTGCTTTCTTTGAATACATCAGTCCTTTGGAATGATAATTCCTTTGCTAACTAGATCCAATTTATATAAAACCTGTTATCGTAATTTTCATAAGTATTCTCATAGATTAAACAGTTTCAAATGGCTTGGGCCTTGACTGGGAGATTCCCTGTACTCTGGTCTGTAGTCTGCTGCGCCATATTGGAAGTAGTATCCTTAACAAACTCTGTGATTTTTACTCAATCCGTTCATTTATTAACGAACGACCAAACAAGAGAGAATGGTTACTGAAGATTAGTACTCTTGCAACTATCTTTATTATACAATAACTCAGTTTTCGTCCGGCTTTTCCTATGGCAGCTATAAGGCATAGTAATCGAATTTGAATGTGATCGACATCTAAAGAGCATACGGAAAACTCGATTTGCTAAGGCATTACTGTTTTTTGAGACATCTTTACCAAACTCACCAAACCTTTATCTTATTATATTTTATACAAATTGATCAAATTTGATCAATAAAAGATCAGTTTAATATAATGCTGCCATATACATACGTAAATAATTGTAGAAAAACGAGCTTTGAGAACGTTTTCTGTTCTTTAAAAACTACCAAACTCAGCAATTGCTTTAGATATTGTAGTATGGTGTAATTTAATTACAATCTGATAACTTAATCATATAGCTTATAAAAAACACTGTTATATCTTTTCTTTGATTGATTTCTGGCAGCCAAGGCAACAGATATTCCATATTTCTCAACGGATTTTCCTTGTTTAAAAGAGTTGCTAGCTTACTAAACTTCAGATTTGATAATTCCTATACTCGTCAGTTTAGGCCTTCTCTTTGATGTAGTCTCAGGCAGCTCGGTAACAAAAACCCACAACCCACAGTGACCGGGCAAAAGAATTGCGGGTAAGAACGCAGGTAACTCAAGGGAACATTGTAGTAAATGAGTTTATGATTATGCAGTTTTTCTGTTGTTGCCTGTTTACCCTTATACCTGGAATATCTTGACTGACAAACACACGTACGCAGAGAAGAGACAAAGTAAACCCAGCCGCGGTCATAAAGATATTGACTTTAACAGCGCACTCCGTTTTGGCCTGAATCTGGTCAAGATCAAGATCAAGATCGTGGGACAACCTGCTCTCATTGTTTGCCTTCCACACGGTCAAAAGTAAACACAACTATGCTAATTTTTGAGTTATATACTAGAGTTGTGCACTGGAGTTCAATTGAGGGCATAAGTTCGGTAATTACATTTTTGGTTAACAAACTAATCGCTCATATAAGCAGTTCCATCGTATACATAGTTCGTTCAAGTCTTTCTTCGTTCGTTTGATCTTTTGGTTCGTTCGTTCTTTTAGTGGGATTGTTTTTTAGTTTATCCGATGAAGTAAGTTCGGTGTCCAAACTAATCTATATATATAAAAGTGAATGTCTGTCTGTATGTTCGCGATAAACTTGAAAACCGTTTAAAGGATCTTGATGAAATCTTTTATAATATATTCCTTGAAGTCCAGGGAATGTTTATAGCTATAGTTTGTTGTGTCATCACCACCCCCACACAACCACCCACTCATAAACGAAAAATGATAATATTCATGAGTATAATTTTACATTAAATAAAAACTATAATATCCACGAGTGTTAGTGTGTGTAAGTGTGTAAGTGTGTGGGGAAGAAAGTTTCATAGCAATTTTTTTACCGTGCCCTCGATCGACAATAATAAATATTTATAAGAATCAAAATTTAAATAAATATAGTTAGGAAATGCGAGCAACGCCGCGGGTATAAGCTAGTTGCTCATAAAAGTAGTTTGTTCTATCGTTTACTTCGTTCGTTTGAACCTTCAGCTCGTTCATTTTTGTCAGTTGGATTGTTCTTTTAGTTCGTACCAAATTATATATTTGGAAGCTACATTTTTGCGGAACGAACTAATCGCTCATATAAGTAGTTCTATGGTGTAATAGTTCATAAAATCCTTTCTTCGTTATATTGTTTAGCTTGATAATTTTTTTCGTTCTGAGCCTTTCATTTCTGGACTGCAATTCATGTTCGTTTTGCTTTATCAAAACACATTCGTTATATTTCAATTATATCATACTTATTGAGTCCAATAAAAATTCTCTCTACTACTGATTCAATTAATCAGATTATAGTTCCTTATAACATAGCAAACAAAAGCTGAACTAAATTTGGATTCAAATGTGTAAAACGAATAATTATTGCGACGAACGAATAATGAACGATAATCAGGTTTATTGAATAGTTCGATGGAACTATTTCTGAACGATGCGATGCAACTCTTGTAGACACATATAATCAACCGAGTATTTTGAACTGATAGCGCCCCCTGAGAGCTCATAAGTACTCACTTCCCTTGGTTTCCTATCAGTCTCGTCTGTGCTGTGCTGTGCATCGATAACGAATTTAATCGGTGAAAAGCCGTTGGTTACTTGCCGAATCTGGTAAGAAATTAGCTATAAAACTGTCTAGCCGGATTTCGCACAGAGCTCAGTCTTTATAATACTGGTAAAAACTGTTTATCTTGACTTTTGCTTTGACCTTATGAAACTGTACTGCTTTTTTAATCACCAGACGTTCATCTTTAGTATTAGTGATTAACTAAGTATTTAATAATCAACATTATAAGATCTCTCAAAATATATGTATCCCCTCCTTAGATTCTAACGAATCGAAATATTTTAGGAGAGTATATTTACTTTCAAAGGAAAAAGAGTACTGGCTTTTGTTATTGTTTATACTCTGTTCCCGTTTGCGAAATGTCCGTCTGTCCGTATGAATGCAATTTTTTTCCACACCCCAAAGGCTAGAGCAACCAAACTTGGTACACATGTTGGTGTATAGTATACACCGTATACCCTCAATTTATGAAGTATCAAGATCGGCGGGCATACCGACTAATGTTGACCCTCTGGACAAATCTGCATCGAAAAATGTTGGATGGTATATAAGTATAATCTATAATCTATATATTATATATGTATATGAGACTCCCATTCTAAATGTGGGATTGTATGATTGCATCTTTATAGAGAATAACTTTGACTTGCACCAACAACGTCTTCACTTGCCGCACGCTCCCTTCAACTTGGTAACAACCACCATGCGTTTTCAGCGGCTCTTACAACTGCGCAGATTTGCAACCGCGGCCACCTTGAGGCATGCCACACACACACGCAAAAACACCACGGTGCGCATGCTGGCGAGCAGCGCAGCGCCACTGCCGCAACTGACTCAGGTAAGCGGGAGGGAGAGAGAAAGAAGGAGAAAGAGCGATAGAGAGAGTGAGAGTGTTGGCTCTGTGGTGAGTTGCCTTTGTGGTGTCCTGGTCCAATCGCAGTGAACGCTGCAACGCTTTGCAAATGGTGGTTGCACAAAGTACCGCTATGTACAGTTGCGCACAGCACAATGGATGGGAATTAAACCATTTAACTTTTTATTTAACAATAAAACTCCTACAGAATTGAGGGACCAAGAAAAAGTTTAGCTATATTAAGAAATCGAACACTCTTTAGCTAAGGATTAAGCCACGTTAGTAGTAATTGTCCGATTCAAAAGTAGCATTTTATTCTTAGTCAAACCGCTAAACTTTTTGAACTACTTAAGGCTTTCACTTGAAACCATTCGGGAATGAAACTACCTTTTCTACGCGGCATAAAACAAACAAAACTATATGGAGACTGCTCTCCTCAATATGCAAGTATCACTCTCTAATTTCATCCTTGCCTTCGCCATCTTTATCTCTCCCAACTAAGCAAGTGTAAGACCCTACTTCCATTTATTGCTTACCCATCTCCTGGTCTAGCCGAGGCTAAGCCTCAATTAGCAAAAACCAACTTTATTTGGACTAAAACCTTTATCCCCTTCCTTCCTGTACAGATCTCTGACAATGTCCAGCGCGGAAATTATGCTGAACTCAACGACAAGGATGTGGCCCACTTTGAGCAGCTCCTGGGCAAAAATCATGTGCTCACCGAGGATCTGGATGGCTACAACATTTGCTTTCTGAAGCGAATTCGCGGTAAGTGAACTGGTATCGGAAATTTACAAAATTCATTTCCGCCAAATCTTGCCGAAATATAAAATGGGAACAGGTCTAATACATTTCACATTATTGATACGCAAACGTGTGATATTTCAAAGCCTATATTAAAGAATATATAACAAGAAAGAACGGCTATCTTCGGTGTGCCGAAGCTATAGACCCTAGCAGGAAATAATTTTATGCAAAACTTAATTTTTGTCGATTTTGATAAAATTATAGGAAACTAGTTGAAGTATAATAAAACTCTCACTTAGTTTCGATAAAATATTTGTATAAACAAAAAGTTTGATATAAGGATATAGTGGACCGATTTTGACCAAATTTGGTCAGATTGTATAAACTCTCTAGAGACTCTGTATGGAAAAGTTTGGTATAGATACCTTTATAAGCAAAAAAGTTTTGCATACAAAAACATAGTTTTCGACCGATCATTCCTATGGCAGCTATATGTTATAGTAGTCCGATTCGGACGGTTCCGACATATGTTTTGCCTGCAGCAAAAAGAAGGGTCTGTGCCAAGTTTCATTACGATAGCTTTAAAACTGAGAGACTAGTTCGCATAGAAACAGACGGACAGACGGACGGACGGACAGACGGACATCGCTATATCGACTCGGCTATTCATGCTGATTCAGAATATATATACTTTGTTGGGTCGAAAACGTCTCCTTCTGACCATTACACATTTCGAGACAAAATTATAATACCCTCTGCTAGAGTATAAAAATAGAGAAATATCGGACGATATTATCATGTACAGTTGACGCTGATTATAGTGAACTAACTAAGACCAAGAGTGTTCTCAATAAGGTCAACAAAATGTCTTTCATATCGATTGTTTCTATGGCAGCTGTTCATAATATGTAGTGATCCGTTCCGACCAAATTCAACATTAGTACTGACTGATGAATAAAGAAGGATCTGTGCCAAGTTTCATTAACATCAATATGCTGAGGCTTAAGGTCGCCAATCAGCTCGATCAAGGATTTTTAATATTATCCACTGTTTGGGAGATATGCTTACCCTAAAGCCAATCTTTTCTCCTAGCTAGGGCAGTGCATTTTGTTATGTCTTGTCGCCCAGTTTACTAAAGTAACCTTCTATCCTGAGTGGACTCCATCCCATTGGTATTATTTGCTTGACTGAGAGACTAGACTAGACAAACAGAGGGACATATGTATATACAATAATTTTAGTTAAAAGTACATATATGAATAGTAGTTCATAGTCTGAGGTGAACCATATATCACCCAACTGAACCTCGTCTAATTTCCAGGGAACAGCAAACTGGTGTTGAAGCCAGGCAGTACCGAGGAGGTGGCCGCCATCCTGCGGCATTGCAACGAACGCCGCCTGGCGGTGGTGCCGCAGGGCGGCAACACGGGATTGGTAGGTGGTTCAGTACCCATTTGTGATGAGATTGTATTATCGCTGCAACGGCTCAACAAGATACTGTCGGTGGATGAGCAGACCGGCATTGCCGTGGTGGAGGCGGGCTGCATATTGGAGAACTTTGATCAGCGCGCCCGCGAGGTGGGTCTGACGGTGCCACTGGATTTGGGGGCCAAGGGCAGCTGTCATATTGGCGGCAATGTGTCCACCAATGCGGGTGGAGTGCGCGTTGTGCGGTATGGCAATCTGCATGGTTCCGTCCTGGGCGTGGAAGCAGTGTTGGCCAATGGCCAGGTGCTCGATCTCATGTCCAATTTCAAGAAGGACAACACTGGCTACCATATGAAGCATATGTTTATCGGTTCCGAAGGCACGTTGGGCATTATCACAAAGCTATCCATGCTCTGTCCACATGCCTCCAATGCCGTGAATGTTGCCTTTATTGGGCTCAATTCATTTGACGATGTCCTGAAGACTTTTGTGAGCGCCAAGCGCAATCTGGGCGAAATTCTTAGCTCCTGCGAGCTAATTGACGAGTTGGCCTTCAACACGGCGATGACGCAGTTCAAGTTTCTGAAGTGAGTATAGATTTCAGCTGGAAAACGGTCAAAAGTATAAAGATAGAATAAACTATAACAAACGATTCATTCATTGAATGGTAATATTCCAATGTATGGCTTCCAATTGATTCATATAAGAGAAACTCTCGATGCTATCTATAGCTTCATATAATTATCTATCCATCTTTCTATCTGTCTAGTATACCATCGATTGAGTAACAATATCAATCTATTGACTTCACATTCCTAGCGATGGTTAAAATTAAAATTATTTTGCTTCGTTTCATTGCTCTGTTAATCTGTAATCCTTTACAACAGGTCCCCCATAACTGGCTACCCGTTCTACATGCTGATCGAAACCTCGGGCAGCAATGGAGCTCACGATGAGGAGAAGATCAACCAGTTCATTAGCCTTGGGATGGAGAGGGGCGAGATTCTCGATGGCACCGTAACTGGTGATTCCGGCAAGGTGCAGGAGATCTGGAAAATACGAGAAATGGTACCACTGGGCCTCATCCAGAAGAGCTTCTGCTTCAAGTACGACATCTCGCTGCCCCTCCGCGACTTTTACGGCATTGTGGATGTGATGAGGGAGCGTTGCGGTCCCCTGGCCGACGTCGTTTGCGGCTATGGCCATCTGGGGGACTCCAATCTGCATCTGAATGTGTCCTGTGAGCGGTTCAATGATGATATCTACAAGCGCGTCGAGCCTTTCGTCTACGAGTACACGTCCAAACTAAAGGGCAGCATCAGTGCGGAGCACGGCATCGGATTTCTCAAGAAGAACTATCTGCATTATTCCAAAGATCCGGTCGCTATCGACTGGATGCGGAACTTAAAACAAATGTTTGATCCCAATGGCATACTGAATCCCTACAAAATGCTTAATTAATTTCAGCTATTTCGGAGTTATAATCCTTCTTTTTTTTTGTAATCATAAAGTATAAACTCTATAATAAATTTGTATAATCCATGCTTAATTCATTGTTTTTAGTTATCTGGAATATTTACCGATAAGAACGCTTTAGTCTTATATAGCCGTTTACTCGATACCAGGCTGTAATAAAGGGTTCCCTCAAAAAAAGAGCTTGTTGATAGGAAATAATAAGCTAATGATGTTTGATCCTAATTGCAGACTGAACCCCAATACAAAGATGACAGCTTACAGAAAAGATCGTTTTCCTTTCTAATCATAAAGTATTAAATAAACATGTTAAATAAACATGCTTAACAGAACTAATCACTTTTTTTTTTAAATTCTCTGCTTTTCCTCGAAATTAAATATACTTTTTGATAAAGTTATTTAATAGAATAATATTATAGTATGTTGTGATTTTCAGTTAGCTAAGCACGTAGTTGAACTGTCTATATAATCTACAGTTAGTCATTTAAGCACAAATGTACGAAACTTTGGGGATACGTGATATTTGCCGCCCATAAAGCAATAAGTTTATTAATCTTTGAGTGGGGTCTAGACTAGAGGGCGGCTCAAGGTGCTGTCAAGTTTTGTGTTTTGGCTTTCACTTAGCTTGCTGTTTTTGTTTTTCTGTTTTGATCGTGCAAAAGCTCTATGCCTTTAGAGATGAGAGCGGTGGAAAGCTTTTCAGGCACGCCCTACGAAACCAATTTGTTATTGATCAAAAACTTAAATTGTGTTGTTCTATTGAAATATTATTACTTAAACTTATGTTCGCAAAATTATTTTATTTAAATGAAACTGTGGGGGCAGTTTCCATTTCCGAATGCGATCAAAACATTCTAGATATATGTACATTATTTGCTGTACTGAATTCCAAAAAACAATGGAATTATTTGGTTTCAAATTATAGTAGATGCTTTACAAATTATATTAAGTTCATATTGTTAAATAAAATGTGGATTTTTACAAAATTGTATTTCTCCGAATTTTGGCTTTTAAAATTGTTCGTAAAGCTATGAAATATTATATTATTTTAGGCGTGTGCACCATTTCTATTCACATTAGTGATTCGTGCCTTCTCGTGACACGCCAAAAGCACGACAAATGAGGTGAGCGCTCACCTCTCTTTGGCAGCTTTTTGGCAGTTCTCTCATTTATCGTTTTGCCCGAGCAAAGCGTGCGGCAGTTTCATTCGGCAAACGCGACAAGCCACAAGGGCCAGCGGAAAACTTGAAGCGAAAACTCAAGTTGTTTTACGTGTTAAATTTACAACTAATTAAGTCTTTTCTCATTAAGCAATAAGTAGCACAAATAAAACAAAATAAAATAAATATGACCGGGTAAGCAAAATTTGACACTTGCTGTTGTTGTTGCTTATGACGTTTTTATAATTACAGGAAAGCTGATATTGCACTCATTGGGCTGGCCGTAATGGGCCAAAATCTCATACTGAACATGGACGAGAAGGGCTTTGTGGTGTGTGCATACAATCGCACCGTATCGAAGGTCCAAGACTTTCTAAACAACGAGGCCAAAGGCACCAAAGTGATTGGCGCTGATTCATTGAAGGACATGGTCGACAAGCTAAAAACGCCACGCAAAGTAATGATGCTGGTCAAGGGTAAGTTGTAAATTGTGGAGTGACTGGCGTGAACTGATCACCATATGTGTGCGTGTGTGTGTGTGGAAGTCAAAGCAAAGTCATACACAAAAAATTTGCAAAGCTTTGTTGAGTGTTTGTTGTTGGTGCTTGCCTTTGCTAGAAAGTTCAATGCATTGCAGCACCAACATGACAGCGTCAGAGCATCTGAGATGAAGAGAGAGAGTGCACGCGAGAGTGAGAGCGTAAATGCTTTCAATTGGAAATATTATTTACGCCATTTGTTGTTTACCTGCGTCAAACGATAACCTGGCTCTCGATCATTCGTATTTCTCGATATACACCCCTCGATTGTTTGCTGAAGCATTTATCGCACATTGCTTAGGCTGGATACGCAGCTAAATGGCGCCAAAAATGCCTTATTTCAATTTTATATAAAAACTTGTGCGTATACATATTATGCATGTATATTTTGTTATCAGCATATGCTCTCCACACTCACACTTCAGCAGTGACATTCACAATAGGTCACACAATTAAAGCTCGATTCAGCAGGTATTTAGTACTATGCTAAGATCAGTTCTTTTCATAGTCTGCCATTTGAACATTTGATGTTTGTAATTCTTGCTAAAGCACTGAAACTGGCGACTGGGTTGACCTTGATTAAAGG
Organism: Hirtodrosophila histrioides; assembly: GCA_037075165.1. Lineage (NCBI taxonomy): Eukaryota > Metazoa > Arthropoda > Insecta > Diptera > Drosophilidae > Hirtodrosophila > Hirtodrosophila histrioides. The sequence goes on from JBAMCL010000772.1 coordinate 22,196, forward strand.
TCAACTTCAACCAACGCTGCAACGTCTGACGTCAGAAAAGTGGCGCGACTTTTTTCAAGACAGCTCGGTTTCTAAATCGTGTCAAATTTGCATTTCATTTTTAGTTAACCTAATCCATTTTTGATAGTTACAAATTAAACAAGAACGTTGCAGTCGGACGTACCCGACAGCAGATTACTCTGTTCCCAGTTCGCTATAATTTGCTTATTTGTGGGTTCGGGAAGAGATGTCAAATTTGATGAGTGCACCTGTACAGGTGTGCGAGATATAGGTTTTGCTTATTCGCGGGGGAGGTGGTGTTTGTGTCAAATATTTTTGGACACACATTTGTCCAGAGGGTCAACAGTAGTCTGTATGCCAAACTTGTTGACTCTAGCTAGAAAACTCTGGGAGATATAGTCGTGTGAAAAACTTATTTTGGGGAGCATTTGCCGATTGGCGGGGAAGGGGGTGGCAAATATGCAGATCTGCCAGGAATCTCAACATTAGTCTGTATGCAAATTCGGTAACTATAGCTTTAAAAATGCGGTAGATAGAGGCAATTGTCAATGCACTAAACCTTTTCTAATCGCACGTTACGTTTTGTTTTGTTTCGTTTCAGCTGGCAGCGCTGTGGATGATTTTATAGGTCAGCTGGTGCCGCTGCTGTCGCCGGGCGATGTGATCATCGATGGTGGCAACTCGGAGTATCAGGATACAACGCGTCGCTGCGAGGAGCTGGAGCAGCACGGACTCCTCTATGTGGGCTCTGGAGTGAGCGGCGGCGAGGAAGGTGCACGTCACGGACCCTCCTTGATGCCGGGCGGTCATGCGGCCGCCTGGCCGCTCATCAAGCCCATCTTTCAGGCGATCTGCGCCAAGGCCGATGGCGAGCCTTGCTGCGAGTGGGTGGGCGACGGGGGTGCCGGTCACTTTGTCAAAATGGTGCACAATGGCATCGAGTATGGAGACATGCAGCTGATCTGTGAGGCATATCACATAATGCAGAGCATGGGTCTCACATCGCCCCAAATGTCCGAGGTCTTTGGCCAATGGAATGGTGCCGAGCTGGACTCGTTTCTGATTGAGATAACACGCGACATACTCAAGTACAAGGACTGCAAGGGCTATCTCTTGGAGCGCATACGCGACACTGCCGGCCAAAAGGGCACCGGCAAGTGGACGGCAATTGCAGCGCTGCAATATGGTGTCCCCGTTACGCTCATCGGCGAGGCGGTCTTCTCGCGCTGCCTCTCCGCGCTCAAGGATGAGCGTGTGCACGCCAGCTTGGTGTTGAAGGGACCCGCCGTCAAGCCGCAGGTGGCGGATGCCGCCAAGTTTTTGAATGATATTAAGCATGCGCTTTACTGTGCCAAGATTATTAGCTATGCCCAGGGATTCATGCTAATGCGCGAGGCCGCCAAGGAGAACAATTGGCGCTTGAATTATGGCGGCATTGCGCTCATGTGGCGCGGCGGCTGCATCATACGCAGCGTCTTCCTTGGCAACATCAAGGATGCGTACACCCGCCAGCCGGCACTTTCCAATCTGCTGCTCGATGACTTTTTCAGGCGTGCCATCGATCAGGGCCAGTCTTCCTGGCGCCAAGTGGTCGCCAATGCCATCTGCTGGGGCATACCCGTACCGGCGCTCTCCACCGCCCTCAGTTTCTACGATGGCTATCGCGCCGCCAAATTGCCAGCGAATTTGCTGCAGGCCCAGCGCGATTACTTTGGCGCCCACACCTACGAGCTGAACGGCGAGGAGGGCACATTCCATCACACCAATTGGACGGGCACCGGCGGCAATGTATCGGCCAGCACCTACCAGGCCTAGGCGCATCCCCAGCACCTCCCCACCACACTCAAATCACGCACTCAGAACACATTCCATTAGTAGTTGTAGTCCATGACAATTGGCAGGCTCCTTAGACTGCACTTTCGGCCGGCATCTCTCTGCGACCCTGGCTTAAAACTGGCTTATATTCGGTTATCCTTTTTTTTCAAGTACTTTAGTGTAACAGTACTTAATTATGCAATATGTGTCTACTTAAACTATATACGTGCTTACATTTTGATTGTAATCATAAACATGTATATTATTAAAAATGTGTTTTTCTACAATCCCCAATTGTTTGAATTTTTTGGTTCTTTGGCGGCGATCAGTTCATCATGTAACAACTCAACATTCGGTGCTATAATAATATGGTCAAAGTTTGAGAAATATCGAATTAAAATTCGCATTTGCTGAGTTCGACTTTATGTTTTCATACAAAAACAGATTTTAAATCCGATTGTTCCTATGGCAGCTATTAGGTATAGGTTGATTTGTGCCAAATTTGTGCAGTCCGTACAAAACATAACGAAGATTCGATTTGGTAAGTTTGGTTCAAATATCTTCATAAACAAAGTAGTTTTGATACGTATGTTATAGTGAATCCGATTCGGCCAATTCCAATATATGTACTGCCTCGACAAAGAGCGGGTTCTGTGCTTGACACTGAGATTCTAGTTTCTGCACAAACTGATCAAGAATATATACAATTTTCATTATGGAATTGTAAGCGCCTTCCCCCACCGTTACACAGTTCGTGACAAGATTATAATAGACCCCGCAATGGAATCAAAATAACGATTGAAAACTCGTGTTAAGTGCAGTCTCAGGGTACCATTGTATTTAGTAATCATTCTATTTTTCAGTACTTCTGCAGTCGTAACTAATTATACAATATTCAATTAAAATATGTACGAGTATATAATTTCATTGTAAACATTAATATATTAATTAACTGGTGTGTTTATTATTTGATTTTATGCTACACTTGGGATTGATTGATTGGTTTGTTTGCTTTGGCGGCTAACTGACGACAAATGAAACGACGTAACAAATATAACAAGAGCTAAAAGCAAATATATACGTTTATGCATATATATATAGATATATATATATATTTCAAATATAACGAAGTCTTTCTAGTTTTTGGCCGCCCCGTTGCCATTGCGTATGCCTGTGTGTGTATGTGTGTGCTAGTGATGTCACAGGTGCTACAATGCTTTAGTCGTCCGATGGCCGCAATGTCTTTTTTTGCTCTATAACCAGCTTGTCTGCCTTGTAGAGATGACCGATAATTACCTGCAAGAGCGAGAAGAGGAGAATTTCAATTGTTGCTGCTATCGCAGGGCTGACGTCAAAAGTGACGCGCTCGATGTGATAACAATTAGGCAAGGGGCAACAACGCACATGCATACAATGCAAACACACACACATACATGCATGCATACACATGTGCGTACAGCTGACGAGGCCAACAAACTCACCTGCCGACGAATCACTTCCAAATTTTGTTTGCCGCTGGCCACTTGCCGATCGATTTCCTCAAAATCCTTAATCGTCCTATTGGCACGAAATGTGTCCCGTATTTTGCGAACCGCATACATTCTGTTCAAAAGAAAATAGCACACATCATTGTTGTTGCGTTGCGGTATTTGTATTATGTTATTTCATCATACCTGAAGTTGTAGGAGGGTAGTTTTTCTGATTCGCGCAATAAATTGCGATACAGCGTTATGGCCTGGCGACGTGTTGACATCTTTGTATTTCTTGTGTTTAGAAGGCAATTTTATGTTGATTTTAATTGATAAAAGGTCGGTTAATTATTTTGGTTGAACCGTGCAATTTAGTGATGTTAACAAAAAATAAAAAGAAGCGAAACAACAGTATATCGATTGTTAGCTATTTATCAATTGGCTAGTTCCGCTCGATTATCGATAGTAGCCTGCGCACCGAGTCAGCAATCGATGGTCAGACCATCGTTCGTTCAAATATCGATACATACGGTAATTTTGAAGCGTTCTGCCAACTTTGCCTTTTCCCGTACACAAAAGATGTCCTATTTATACACTTGTAAATGTGTTTCGAATTGTGGAACGCATTGAAGGAGACCCAATCATCAATAACCGATCCGATTCAGCGAATTTTTAATAGAAATTGTTTACTTATAAATTTATTCAAAATCAATCAAACATGAATTCAAAAAATTTTTTTCTTAAGTATATAGAAAATGTTCCTTAATAATTAAGATTTGCTTATTTTTACCGTTAGTTGATTGGAATAAAAGCTATCATGAGAAATACTTCATAGCCGGTAAAATTGCACTCGTTGGTTGAATCAACAAGAAGTGGTTAACATATCGATATGTCGATATATTTACATCCCTAGTCAGCACTATTCGAAGAGTTGCAAAGCGTGAAATAAATGCAAGGTACCACAGTCCATTTTTCATTTGTGTGCCGTGCTGTTGAAACGAACGTTTTTAGTCTGTGTGCTCTCGCCAATTGTTGAAACAAAAACAAAGCCAGCATGTAAGTAAATCCACTAAGGAATATTATTCACTGTGCTTGCCTGCACAAATGCAGCTTCTACACAATTTGTTACATTTGAAGACCTAATCGAATGTGGGATACTATTCGGCTAAATTCGGGGCTGCTTCTGCAGACGTTTTCATTCTGCCCATAGCATATATATGTATATATATATCTATGTAATGTATTACCTTTACATTTATCGCCAAGTGGCAGTGGCTCGAATTATGTTGCCAGAATTGCAGACGGCATATTCACAGTTTTAGGTTCCATTTTGCCCGGCATCGTCCGACGTGGTGCCTCTGCCCACACCGCGTGTTTACTGGCATTCCTCGGTTATTTGTGGCCATGTAAACATAAATATATGTATATACAAATATGTATACATCTGGCATTAACATTAAAGCCAGAGATTTCAACATTTCGATGCGAATTGTAAATTGGCAAGTTGAAAGTACGAGTTTTGCCAAACAATTAAGTGAGGTTAAACATGAAACTGGCGAGCAAAAGAAATTTGCGTCATGTTTCAGACAGTGGCGCGTGTATTGGCGTCTGTGTGTGCGACGAGACGCACAATTGTGTCGGTGCATGTGTATGTGTGTGTATTAGCATTTGTTGGTTGCCTATATTTATTAATAATAAACACACATCAATTTGCCTTTTGTTATTCACTCGAATTGACGCTGCAATTGCGCTTGGCCAATTGCATTCTTTGCCTGGCTTGGCTAACATTTTGGCGCGCTTTAGTTGCGTCTGCTGCAGCCGCTTGCTGTTTTGTGTCGTTATTCATTTAGCCAGCTCGCTCGCACTCGCAGGGTTGTTTTATCACTCATATGCTTGCGTGCGTGTGTGTGTGTGTGTGTATGCTAGATTTGCTCCTACATATGCTGCTATTTCACTTGGGCAAACGCATTCCTTTCTGCTGGAATGACACTTTCAATATTTTAACAGTGTACAAAAATTCCATTGTCGAATTTTTTAAATGATCGAGATTAACCTTACCTTTGAACGGTACACATTTGTTGTCTTTTTGCATTTAGTTTTGTTATAAAAAACACTCGGTTTTATATTTATAATATATTAAAAATTGAAGCATCTTAATTGCCTCTGATTTCACTATACCCAAAAAGAAAGTTTTAAATTAAACGGTGCCGTTCGGTGCACGAGGGAAACTGTTGATGTTTCAAATGTAGAAAAGCAAGATATTGTGTTTTTCAAAAATAATTAAGTCTTTATTTTTTTTAATCTGATATTTTTATATGATACAAGTAAAACTTTGGCTGCGATTTACAAACTATTTGTATAAAATTAGGTTGAAAAGCCTATGACATGAAGGTTCTGAGATTGCTTAAGTTGCTCTTTATTTTCTGTTTCCTAAATGCAAATTTTAATTGAAATTAATTTATTGGTAACATTAAAATTTTGCAAATTCTAACAAGAATCCCGAACTTTATAGAGTGTAAAGTCTGAAATATGAAATAGGACATTACATATAATATACAGAGGTAGTTAAAAGTATTTACACGACGAGCATTTTTAAACATTTCTCACTCACTAAGTCTTCACAAGAGCAACAAAAAAGGCTTCTTGTGTGAGAAATGTTTAAAAATGCTCGTTGTGTGAATACTTTTGACTACCTCTGTATTTGTAAATGGAATTTCGGCTTAATCGCAATGAGGAAATATCAGGATTGCAATTTCGACAATGTTGAAAATACCATTCCACTATAGGATATGTATAAGTTCACAAACAGCAACAACTAGAACTACATACATGTACATACATATGTCAGCCTCCTCTCACGATGTCGTCGCATGGTACCTGCATGCTATGCAGCGAGAGCAGCTGCACTGAGACAATTCTCTCTTGCATTCGTTGTCGTCTTGCGCCTGCTCATTCGCATAGAGATTGAGAGCGACAGAAAGAGAGAGAGAGAGAGAGAGAGCGAGAGTGCCACTGTATATGGCAACAGCTGTTGTTGTCCTTTGGCGCGCTTTGCCTTTGCCTATTCTACTTTGACCTTTACCTTTCGTTTTTTGTGTGCTGCTTGCGCTGACAGCATTCGCAGTGCGCTCGTCTCACACTTAACATCTCAGCATCCAGGCACAAAGCATAACAACAAATCTACACTTTTATCGAAAACGTCACCGTATATACAACATACATACATACAAATATTTTCTTGAAAATAATCGAAAATTGTTTTGTTCCAACCAGCAGCGATTCGGCATCGGTAAAGCAACTTTGAAACGTCGCATTAACTTCGCAACGCATAAAGGGAACAGAAGAAGTCATGGCTCAGGAAGGACAGGATATGCCCACATTCAAGTGCGTGCTGGTCGGCGATGGTGGCACTGGCAAGACGACATTTGTTAAACGTCATATGACCGGTGAATTTGAGAAGAAATATGTTGCCACACTCGGCGTTGAGGTGCATCCATTGATATTCCACACCAATCGTGGCGCCATCCGTTTCAACGTATGGGACACAGCTGGACAGGAGAAATTTGGCGGCCTTCGAGATGGCTACTACATTCAAGGACAATGCGCCGTCATTATGTTCGATGTAACATCGCGTGTCACCTACAAGAATGTGCCCAACTGGCACCGTGATTTGGTTCGCGTCTGCGAAAATATCCCCATTGTGCTCTGTGGCAATAAAGTGGACATCAAGGATCGCAAGGTCAAGGCCAAAAGCATTGTGTTTCACCGAAAGAAAAATTTGCAGGTGAGTTCGAAGCCTTCCAGAATGTTCCAAGCCAAAGCATCAACAATGAATTAGACAAGGACACAACGAAAAGACAGCTAGACAGAGAGAGAGAGAGATGGCGAGAGAGAAACAGTACATAGTAAACACTAAAATGGTAATATGTTGGGACCCAGAAACATATTTCACAAGTTTGCGAAGAAATATTTCCTGGCCAAACTCGAAAGCCCAAATCCATTAACCTATCAAATGAAATATTCTTGGAGACATTCAGTTAGCTTATAGACCAGACGTATTCACGTTTTCTTGGGGAGCTTTTTGAAATACTTTCTTAAATTGACTTTTCTTGCAAAATGAAAGCGTGAATTCCATAGCATAGACATTACTGAGTAATAAGGAAATCCATTTTCTTATGTTCCAGTTGAAGGACAGAACATGGCAATATCGTAAATACAATGTATTCGAATACGAAACTAGCACATGCCCGCAGGGTTTTAATATAAGTCTTTGATATTTCAAAGTTTTGTAGAAAGTAAAAAATGACAACACTACATTCTTCATAGATTCTTATTCAATAACACGGGTAACACTTTCTTACATGAAAATCTTACTTCGCATTCAATCTATTGCGAAGTAATGCTTAGGAAGGTATTTTGAGTGATTTCAAGGAAAGATTTTTGTGCTGTCTTTAGAAGATTGCAACAGGACTTTAGTAAATGTATAAAGTGAACTTTCGGACAGTCTTTCTCCTCTTTTGTTTTAAATTTTTTGCTAACTTATCCTTTCGTTTCTTTTTGCCGCAGTACTATGATATTTCTGCAAAATCGAATTACAATTTCGAGAAACCATTCCTTTGGGTGGCCCGCAAGCTGGTCGGCGATCCCAATCTTGAGTTTGTGGCAATGCCGGCGCTGCTGCCACCGGAGGTCAAAATGGATAAAGACTGGCAGTTGCAAATTGAGCGCGATTTGCAGGAGGCGCAGGCAACCGCTTTGCCTGATGAGGATGAAGATCTATAATTAGTTAAAATCAGAAAGTAAAATCTACAAAAACATAAAGAAACAAAGAAAACAGACCGCAGGGTGAAAACACAGCAAGAACAACAACGATGAACCTTAGAGCTGACACTCACACACACCACAAATACACACACACACACATACAAATACACTCACCACACAACACAACACATTCACCTCTCTAATTCAAATTGCCCAAGCTATTATTAATATGTAAAAGTACAATTTTTTTTAAACTTTTTTTTTCAAAACCTCGGTACCTGTCCGGCATGAGGTTTTCGTAAGAATTTCGACTTAATTTAAATGGCAACACATTTCCAAGTTGCAAACAATTTGGATTAGAGTAAATCAAATGGGAAGCTCTAAGAAATGTAACACAATTACAGCAGAAGCAACACAGCTATGTGGGAAAAACTATATTAAAAAAATAAGAGAAATAAATAAAAAAAAAAAGAGAAACAACTGAATATTATTGTGAATATGAAGAATAATTGTTATTTATTTGTTTGCACTGCCGCCAAAATAGTTATGTTTTTACGAGTATGTAGTATTAGGTTCCTGTTTGCCCGATTTCGATTCAAACTGTTTGGTTTCGAGTGCAAGGTTTTCAATACGAATGCAAAAAGTGGAGAACTGGAAAAGTTGAAATTGTAAACTGTTTAAGGCCAAAATCTTTTTGAATACAGTTTGACATTAATGTTAAGTCATCTTTTGACATTTGACGTTTGCAAATATAATCGCAAGTGGCCGATTGCGATTTTAAGCCAATTTATTGGAATCTCAAAAAACAATAAGAAATTAACATGAATACGAAGAATTGTTATTTAGTTTAAATTCTAATTTGTTTACTGTCTCGAATTTCGAACTCGGAAAAGGATGCACTGTATTCTCCTTCTCAATTTAGGAAGATAATTTATTTAACAAATTTTTGAATATAAAATTTTTGTTTTAGTTAACTGTTTTGAATGAATTTTCCCATTTCCGAGTTAACAAAAGCACTTTTCATCTTTTAACTTTTAAAACTTGTACGCAAAAATAGACCATAACAATTTAAGATTGAAAAAGATTCCAAAAGAATACGTAAACGGGAATGCCAAATTGCAAAGGGTTATGCGAAATAATCAGCAGAGCATATGTTGATGTTATTAAACCTGATTTTAGTTCGATATATATAGCTTTTGTACCACGAAATATTGTGTATTATATGTATCTGTGTAGTTCCAATATCAGCTCCATTAGGGGCACTTGACACAGCAGGCGGGAAAGACGCCCGTGTAGCGTTGTTTGTTGACGCAGTTGACTTTGTGCTGGGCGCAGCTGTAAAGAGAATGGAACAGGGTGAATATATATGTATATAGCTAAAGTTGGAGCACATACTCCTCGACCATCGTCTTGAATGTATCGGTGCAGATGGCACGTTTCAGGCACTTGCCATCCTTTCCAAAATCAACATAGTCCTGGCCCTTCTTCAGCAGCGGCAAATACTTGAGAAATATGGTCTCGTCCTCCGAATTGCGGTAGCTGCAAACTGGCTCGCTGGCTGCAAAAAAAAAAATATATATATATATACATATATGGATACTATGTAAGTTTATGTTCTCAGTAAATATACACTCACCGCCCTGTGCCGATCTAGACAACATCATCAGCACCAGAGCAATTGTTGCCAGCACAAAAATCGTCACGTTGCGCATTTTCAGGGAATTGTTTGGTTCGACTGAAAGCCGTCAACTCGACCAGTTTACTATTTATACTCTGTCGACTGTTTGTGTTGTGTGAATTTTAAATTCAAATGCGAAATTCAAATGTGCTAGCAGGTCTTTTCCATTAGATCATCCCGACTGGGCAGTGCGCTTCAATTTCAACTTTCAGAGGGTCGCGCTCATAGATTCTATTTCAGCGTAGCGGATTCTTATTGCATTCAGCTGGATTCAGCACGATTCTAATGTTAATTGCATAATTGTTCACTATTTAGCAGCGCAAACGGTTACACGTCTGCCCCAACAGGCTCTGATTGAGCTAATTGCATCAAAGTTCATCAATTGTTGCTGCCATTGTAAAGTATTAGATGCTCTAGAAACCTTATGTACGATATTTTTGATGTATTTTGAGAATTTCATAGAGGTTACATAAGCTTTATATCAATTAAGGATAGAAAGTGTAGGATATTAAACATTTCTCTTCGAATCTAACTATTATTTTCTTTATATTCTGAAACTTTCCTAGATATCATAAGCTACATATATATCAGTTCAGACTAGCAAGATAACTCTCCTTTCTTATAGAATCTAACTATGATTATACTATGTTCCCGAAGGGGAAATAGTATATTGGGTTTGCATATTGTCCTTCCGTCCGTTCGTCCGTCTGTCCGCATGAACGCAATTTTTTTCCACACCCTTGAAGCTAGAGCAACCAAACTTGGTACACATGTTGGTGTATATCCTCAATTTATAGTGTCAAGATCGACCCACCACCTCCACCCCGTCCCCCAAAATTTGGGGAAAATCTGTATCATCCACATTTTTGAAGCTATAATCACCATATTTGGCATACAGTTGAGATTCCTGGCAGATCTGCATATTTGCCACCTCCCCCCCCCGCCAATCGGCAAATGCTATCCCCAAAACAAGTTTTTCACACGGCTATATCTCCTAGAGTTTTCTAGCTAGAGTCACAAAGTTTGGCATACAGACTACTGTCGACCCTCTGGAAAAATCTGTGTCCAAAATATTTGACACAAACACCACCACCCCCCCAAAGGAGCAAAACCTATATCTCCCACACCTGTACAGTTAGAGTCACCAAATTTGGCATACAGACTACTGCATTTTTCCCGTCTCTTTCCGAACCCACAAATAACCAAAATATACAGGACTAAGAACATAGTATTCTGCAGTCGGGTGCGTCTGACTGCAACGTTCTTACTTGTTTTCTATATGGTCGGAGGACTTCATAGAGATCGCATAAGCTATATATCAATTATGGGTAGAAAGAGTTGGATATTAAACATTCCCCTTAGAATCTAACTATTATTTTCTATATATTTGAAAAATTTCATAAGATCATAAGCTAAAAATCACTTCAGCCTAGAAAGATAACTATCCTTAAAGAATCTAACTATAAGTTTCTGTATATTCTGAGAATTTTATTGAGATCGCATAAGCTACGTATCACATAAGGATAGAAAGAAATAAACGTTTCGGACTATTATTTTCATTATATTCTAAAAAATGTATGTTTAGCTACAGATTAGTTACGAATAGAAAACCTAGTCTTAGTTATGGAGCTATCGTATTGAAACTTGGCACAGTTTCATCTCTTTGCTGCAGACAGTAAATATGTCAGAGCCGGCCAGATAGGATCACTAACACATATAGCGACCATAGGAACGATCGGTCGATAATTATGCTTTTATATGAAAACTTATGTTTTTCAACATATCGTAATCAGACTCAATAAGTCGAAGTATCGGCATAGTTTACACAAGCTCACCGAATTATATTGAAATATTGGTCAAATATTGGGTTGAATAAAAATCTTTTTTGTCTATAAAGATATATTAACCAATTTCATCAAATCAATCTACGATACTGCTTCAAACATGCTAAGCAAATTTGTCCAAAATCAGACAAAAGAAACCATTCAAAAGATAATTCGTAAAATAAGTTGCATGAATAATTTCTTTGTTTATAGAGATATTTTGATTTCATACTTTATATAGTTTGCTTTGATATTATCAATATTGGATCATATTGTTATAAAGTATTCAACTTTGTGAATAAAAAATAAAAGTACAATGGCATGAGTATACTGGCATAAAACAGATATTTCGTTCTATAGGCCTTTTCCAGACATTTCTTCATAAAATATGTAGAGCTATTGTTTTTGATAGGTTTTGTGATATTACGACAGTTGTTGTATGGGAATGTTATTGAAACAAGCCCAAAGCAAAAAGTAACTCAACAAGTTAGCGTAAGGTTTATTTAGGTTATTAAAATGTACTCGTATGTATAGGAATAGTTGTAAGATGTTTAGATTTAAATCAAGTATTTCTAGATATCATTGGTCTCCTCCGTATCCTGGCAGACCAGCTTGGGACAGCAGTGAGGAAATGTGCGGCGCATATCCGAGACAATTTTACAGTTGTTGCTGGGCACCAGATTGTGTCGGCCGCAGCTGGGAAAATTTGATGGTAATACGGATATAGTGGCATAGAACTCAAAGTCAATACGCGATACGATACTTACTAGCCAATCTCCAGGACATAGTCCGGCCTGCAATAAACGGATTTGCAATGGCCCTCGCGATTAATGGGCTTGTATGACTGATACTTGGGTATGGCCTGCTTCAGTTCCTCAAAGTAGCATTCTCCGGGATAGTCTGGGCATAGCTTTACAGTTACTGTCCAATTATTTACACACTCTATGTAATATCTCACCTGGATGCACTGCATTGGCGCGATATCCCAGATCACCTGCTGCTCCGGTACAAAAGAGGGCCAGGAGGAGCAACATCGGCACTCCAAACCCATAGCCCACACCCTGCACTTTTATGGATATTATCATCTTGAGATAAAAAAAAATTTATTCAACTTTTTGCTTGAGCTCCGAACGTGCGACTGAGTCAATTACAATTAATTGTTGTTGCTTTTATATAAAATTAATAATAAACATTGCGAAACTCGGTAAGTGTAGGAATTTATATCTGTATCTGTAAATGTCTCTCTATCTGTGTCTGAAAATGGGGCATGTGCGTCGTGACTTTTGTTTGACGAACGCCTCAGTTTCAGCTTTAGCTCTAGTTTAAATTAATTAATCCCATCCACAAAAGCCACCAGCCCTGAGAGCAAGTGTCTGAATCCGCGGGGGCGTCAACAGCTCGTGACTAGAGATGCTCAAAACAATATAACGCGGAGAGCCGCTTTAAAAAAAGCCAAGGAAAAGGTTATTTTCGAAGATTTATACAAGTAGTATTTACCTTCCAGGAATGTTTTTTATACAAGCCCATTAATAGTTTATTAAACTTATTTTCTATAAACCAACTAATTAATAAGATTGCAGCTACATATGTATATGTTTTAATCATCCGATTTCGATATCTTTTTAAGGTATAATAAAACACTTCAAATACAAAAAATCTGTTCATACAAAAACTGATTTTTCATCCGATCGTTCAAATGACAGCTATATAATATAGTATTGCGATTTCGATTAAATTTGATAAATAAAAAGTGGACCGAAACTTCGACATTGCGAGCTTGGTTGAGTTGAGTTATCTTAAAAATAAGAAAAGATTTTTATACAAATCGTTCATATGTACATTTTGTTGAAGATATCTTAAAAACAAGAAAGCTTTCATAGAAAAAATTGTCGACTGATCATTCATATGCCAGCTGTATGTTATAGTGGTCCGATCCGGCCAGTTCCACATATGTATATAATGCCTGCAGTAGAAGAAAGCATCTGCGGCAAGTTTTATAGAAATAGTTCTTAATTTGCGTGGAAACAGACATCGCTAGAATGGGAACATACTTTATATTTTCTAGGGTCTCTCATTTCGTGATACAACTAAAGTACCCTATGTAATGGTATAAAAAAAGGCCAAAGTTGCATCACTGCTGCCGACCCGGTTCAGAAACTGTGGCAAGGTTGCCGTGCTGCAACTTGATCAGTAAATAAACAGATTGTTGTTTTTTTAATTTCGGCAATCCAAAATTTACCAAGATTTAATTACATTTGCATTTAGTAGCTCATCTCTTGGCCTTGCATTTCGAATATTTATTTTGTCTTATGCATAAAAACATAAAAAATAATAACAAATATTAGTAAAGTTTAGGAGGTAGAAAACCCTTAATGATCTTTACAAACACACTACACAAGGAACTCTCAATATTTTGTGATTATCAAGGAACTTCACATAATACTTAATTTCACGAGTACCATATGAAGTTTACTAGATATAATAATGAAATCTGGCATGTGGGCTAAAATTATTATTGAATATATAATCAATGCAAAAACAGTTCAAATCAGGTTAAGTACATGTTTAAGCTCGGCTCAAGTCAAGTTAATCTATATATATAAAAGAGTTCGTGCTGACTGACTGACTGACTGATTGGCAATCATCGCACAGCCCAAACCATTAGAGCTAGGATGCTAAAATTTTCACAGAAGCTTCCATCTATAATGAAAGTGCACACTAAGACGGGATTTTGGAAAATTCCACCCACAAGCGTGGAAAATCGCGGAAAACTGTTGTATGAAACTTTTTTGTTTACCATCCAATCACCTTCAAATTCATTTTCAGAGATCTACACAAAAATTAATTTGACACATATTTCACCGATTTTGGAAAATCCACCCCCATGGGCAGAAAATGGGGGTCTCAAGGTTGTGTGGGAAAAAGTCTAATTTTAGTCCGATCAACTTCAACTTCATTTTCAAAGCTCTTTACGTAAAGTCATTCGACACGTGTTTAGGCGATTTTGCGAAATTCCATGTTTCCATTTTTCCAACCATGTGGTTGGTTGGAAAATCGGTGGAAAACTCTGGCACTCGACATTTTTAATTTTCATGCGATTGGCTTCAAACTCTTTTTCAAGGTTCTATGGGAATAAATAGAAGGCGCGGTGGTCAAAGATTTTGGAAAATCTACCCCTAAAGTCGGAAAATTCGTGGAAACTGTTGTATGAAACCTTTTTGATTATCGTTCGATTGACTTCAAATTCATTTTCAAACTTCTGTTTATCATTCAATCATTTTGAAACTAATTTTCAAAGCACCTCACATTAAATAATTCGTCACATGTGCTACCGGTTTTGAAAAATTCACGTGGCTTCATACTAATTTCCAAAAATAAATACAAAAACCTCGGTATTATGCGGGCAATAACAGTTGGAAAGATTTAATCTGGATTCTTAGTATTATTCTTGAAATTGGCTTAAAATTCCAAATGATTTTGGAAAATCTACTCCGTGTCGCCACGGGCGGGAAATGCAAGTCAAGGACAAATGAGTGGGACATTTTTTTGTTTTTTTTTTTTTCAAAGACATATTCATAGCCCTACACAAAAAACATTAGTCACGTGGCTCAACTATTTAGTTGTATTTCTTACGGTTGACGAAAGTAGTCCAATTCAAAAAAAAAAAAAAAAACACACTCTCATCTAAATATTTCCCCGGGCATGGCCGGGATATACCTGCTAATCTTGTTTATAATTATAGGGTATTTATAATACGCCTAAAACGAAAAATTGATAACATACATCTGTTGACATAAATATCTGCTGTTCTACTTTGAACAACGATTCACTGATGAGTGTTAAAAAAGAGTATTTCAAAGGCGTGTATAGACAAGGAGACTAAATACTTTAATATTTATTTAGGCTATTTGCTATCCTTGACATAGGACAATCATTAATTAGTCTTACGGGGAAGCACTCGAAATTACAAGTAAGAATGCTCTAGTCAAGTATACCCGACTACAAGACTCCCTATATCCAGGTCTACAACGTCCAACCACATCTTCGTCCACTTACACATACACCCACGCATACGCAAAGCCGCACACACACAAGCCACAGTATAAGTGAGGCATTTTAAATGGCAGCTGTACTGCTTGTTCCCTCCGCGCTGCAGCTCTGAATCTTCTTTTGTGAATAACTTCCGTACTTATTATCCGATCGACCACTAAATTTAGACGGTAGATTAAGAGTGACTTGAGCATAGTACATGCCAAATCCCAAAGCTATAACTATTAAATTATTGGTATTAAACGTTTTTATCAAATTGGGGGGGAGATATTTGAAATTGGAAATAAACTTAATCTGCGTATGGTATACAGGAACCTATCTACATTCCAAATTTGGTATGTCTAGCTCTTATAGTTGCTGAGATCGACGCGTTCATACAGACGGACATGGCCAAATCGAAATCCCTTTTAATACTGATCAAGAATATATATATTTTATAGGCCTGTTCATACATTCGCACAGATTTAGTACCCTCTTTTTACCCATTTTATGGGAAGAGGGAGTAAAAATCTGTTAACTAACAGTTCGTAGGTGAGTTACGAGTGTAAGTTATAGTGACCGCTCAGTCATCATTTATCACCTGCTTGTGCATTGAACATAATAATTATTTATAATAATCGCGGATCTGTATGTAACTGTTGTGTGTTTGTGGCGTTAATCAACAATAATAAAGGGAGAAAACAAATGATTAATTTTAACGAAAGTTCTATGCCCTACCGATTAGGTAATAATTAAATCTAGAATTGAGAGCGTGTTAATCCCATTGAAAATGGCAACACAATGCTAGATCAGCAGGTTATTCCCGATAAGCCTAATTTATGCACCATTGTGGTAACATTATAGTAAGAAACTCAACAGTAAATGTAAACACTTGAGAAACTGAATAAGCCCCTTGAAATTCACGAACCGCGCTGAGTATTCTTTCTACATATATTATATTTCAAGTGTTACGCATACAGTTGAGAACAGACAAACTGAGTTCGTAGAGCTGATAACCGAGTTGCCAGTGTCACATCTGTTGCCTTATAAGCTAGATCAGTCCCATACGATAGCTCAAACAGAAGTCAAAATGCCCAAGTGCGTTCTGGGAATTTGCTTAGCTCTGCTCAGCCTCTGCTCCATGCAGGCACCCCATGTACTTGGCTTCAGCACACAGTACCGTGGCAACACCCAGCATCCCAGTAAGTACCACAACTAGAGCGTGAAAACAATCAAGGTATCAGTAGTTCCATAGTTTTCAAGCACTATCAAAAACTATACAATCCTAACTTACATATGTATATTCTCCTGTCAAGCACTAAGCGAACACTGCTACTATGAAGAACTGAAGCTGGCCGTACCACGGAATGGCACCGTCTTGCCGATAAATCAGTTGGATTTTTGCGCTCAAGTCCATTGCCGTGAAGATTATGTGCTCATGATCAAGCAGTAAGTCCATTAGAGATATAAACGCGTTTTCAATATGTGTACCGAATTTGGTTGCACTACCTTCAAGGGTGTCAGTTCTAACGAACTAAGTTTTCAATTTTTATCGCACTCACAAACTGATTTATTAAAGGTGTCTATCCTTCAACAGTACAAACAGCGATACTTTACCTTCAATACGTCCAACTATATAAGTAATTTTAACCAATTGTCTTGTTTTCCTACAGCTGTGATCGAATGCAACTGGCAACTGGCTGTCACTTCACGGACTACGATTTCTCACTTCCCTATCCGGATTGCTGTGCCCAACGCGTCTGCCCCAATGAAATTTCCTGATATACTCGTATTCTGATACATATGAAAAACTGCTTACTAAATACCCTAGCAGCAATTAAATTTTATACAAAACTTAATGTGGTCCAATTTTGATAAAATGATAAGAAACTATTTGAAGTATAATAAAACTCTCACTTAGTTTGGATAAAATATTTGTAAAAGCAAAAAGTTTGATATAGTTATGTAGTGGTCCGATTTTGACCGAATTTGATCAGATTGTAGAAACTCTCTAGAGACTGTGTTTAATAAAGTTTGATAAGGAAACCTTAATAAACAAAAAAGTTTTCATTAAAAAACATAGTTGTCGACCGATCATTCCTATGGCAGCTATATGTTGTAGTGGTGCGATCCGACCGGTTCCGACATATGTTTTGCCTGCAGCAAAAAGAAGGATCTGTGCCAAGTTTCATTACGATAGCTTTAAAACTGAGAGACTAGTTCGCATAGAAACGGACCTTACAGGACCTTACGAAACCATATGCCGCATGTTGACCCTATTTAGATTGTGCTCCAAAATTGTGACGAGTTGTATGTCACAAGCATAAGTCAAATAATATGTTATGTGAAATGTACAGTACTAAATAAAAGTCAAAAGAAAAAATAAACCAGATAGAAAATTTTTAGTATAAAGTGAAAGTTTTCAAAAAAGTGATAATTTCGCGTATTTAAAAGTGTCGAAAGCAAACTGATCGAAGGTGAGTGCGGAATCATATATTCTTGCATTAGAAAACCAAAACCATTTTTTATCAGATTCTTCCTATGGCAGCTATTAAATATACATAGAAGCTCGATTTGTACCAAATTTGGTCAATCTGTACAAAACATAATATAAAGCTTCGATTTGGTGAGTTAGTCAAAAAATCCTCATAAATGAAGAAGTTTTGCATACAACTTCAATTCTCAACCGATTGTTTCTATAGTAGCTATATGTTATAGTTGGCCGATCCGGCCGATACCAACATATGTACTATCGATAGCTGTAAAACTGAGAGAATGGAAACAAGGTGTTCTCTAGTATACTTATACATACTTATATAGTGTAAAAAACATAGAACACCTCTACATAATAGATTTATGTATTTCATATGTAAATGTAAAATAACTGAACGTCTTTTTCTCACCTGCGAATTTCAAACTTCGATCTGTAGTTTTGTAAAAACCTTAGCTGGCTTGGATCCCTTTTCCCATTCCAATCACATTTTGCCAGGCATAATCTGTCAAAAAGTCAAAATTAAAAGGAATTTTATGTGACAAGCACATTACTAAATAAAAGTTAAAAGAAACGAATCAGATAGAAAATTTGTAGTATAACGTGAAAAGTCCATGTGTTAAAAAGTGATAAAACCAAAGGTAAATATAAAGACATTGGTTATTGCTTTAGAAAACCAAAATACATAGATATATCTTTATTCGATTTTGGTTTGGTATACATGCTTGAACTTAGCCATATGCTAGTATATATGTATATATAAGTATATATATACATATGTGTATATAGGAAGGTAGAAGACCTTTATATAACAAATTTATATGCTATATATAAATGTATACATGTATAATATATATGCATGCATATATTATATACATATATATATATATATAAGTGTTTGTATAGTTGTCTAAAATAACTGCACAGCTTTCTATACACGTCACTTGATTCCCAGCATCGAGAATTCTATGCAATTTGTTGAGTGTGTACATAGAATATGGTATATGGTATATGGTATACATACATATGTATCGTGTGATTGGGAGCAGTGTGCTACTTAAAGCTGTACATCAACGTTTGGAACACACACACAGAAATTGCAGGTGCAACTTAACCTAAACTTATAGACTAGTACATGTATAATACATATACATATATTCTCATGTATTTATGTATGTAAAAAGCTGTCCCGCTTTATAATTGTATACAAACTCGGCTGCAATATAAGTACATTTATAATATATATTATACAATGTATATAATTTGTATAACCTGAGCTAGTCTAAACATTTTTAACTATGGTCCGGCGGCACAAATTGCCAGTTTTATAGCGTGTCTCAAAAATAAACAAAATTACAAAAGCAACAAAAATGAAATATAAGAACAAAAAACTAGAGTGCAATCTCTTCATATAATTGTTCTATTGTGTAATAATGAAATATAATATAATAATTAAAATAACTGCTTAAATAATTCATGAAGATCGACGAGAACGTTAAGCAACGAATTGATTAGCTCGCCACTCGCCACTCGTTACTTGTGCAGGCATGGCGAAATTAAACAAATTTGATGAAATTAGAAAATTGTGTGGACATTTTTCGAGCATTTTAAAACAATATTTAGTTTCCAAAGCAATTATACTACGTCAGCTTAAGTAATGCGATTTTAAGAAATAGTTCCGACTGTTTCACAAGCTCTTTTACATGTAACATTTAATCGCTTGTTTAAACGATGAAATTCTCGTGCAACGTTCATCTTAAGTGTGCAATAATCTAGCATACAGTATTTTCTAGAAGTTCTTCCAAACGTTTTCGATTCAATGCGACATATTTGGTATGTGTTTTGTAAAATATATCAAATATCTTGCATAGACTTAAGCAGTTTTGTTTATCACGCAACAATTGCATTACCTAACGATAGCTTTAAGTATAATTTAGTCAAATTACGGATTTAATTACTATTTAGATGTCACAAGTTTTTAAACCAACAATTTTTCGAGCATTTGCTGAACAAAGCATTAGAACAAAACATTCTGTTACCTAATTAAATGCAAGCTCGCTAAAAACCGATGATAAATTCAAACATTATACAAAACTAACATATAAAATTTAGATTAAATTGCTTTTCACACAACCAAAGTTATACATAACTTATTCAAGCTTTTACATGTGCCAAAATTGCTAAAACTCCAATGATAAAACTAAGTTTTAATGACATTTCCAATAGGCCACAACTTTATAAAACACTAAGCAATAATCAGAAAATTTGCATTACATCATTGTACAATATTAAATTGCTGTTTTTATCAACATAATTTTGTGGCAGAACTCCAAATAACTGTGAATACTGACTACATTTGAAAGAGCCTGTCCACACTTGATTGCTATATTTTTCACCATGCCCATGCCCATGTGCACATATATTTATGTAGCGTAGTGTAGTGTAGTGTTGGTCTTAATCCGGCGACGTTTGATGTGTCGTGCCGCACTCCTCCTCTCATTGGCGCGCCGCACGTTCCGTTTCCATGAGGCACTCACGTACCAGAATGCGGGCATGGACAATGCCGCGCTTCAGGCGCTCCGTTGAGCTGCGTGAGCCCGTATATGTGGGCCGTATATCCCGGCCCATTTCCTCAATGACAGCTAGCAGCTGGGCGTACTTGCTCAGCCCGTTGCCGGTGGCCAGGCTGCCCACCGTCGGCAGATTGGCAGTGGAGGTCAGCGGCGTCGTTATGTTGGCCGACGTCTGTGTGGTAACAATCAGCGGAGACGTCGACGGTGGCGGGTACTTAAGCTGCGACTGTGTGAGATTCAAGCCAATGTTATTAATGCTGTTGTTGGCGCTATTGCCGGCATTGCCATTGTTGCTGCTGTTGCCGCTGATTGCGCCGCCCGCGTTGCGACCGGGTCCATTCGAGGCGGCTGCAATGTTGGCCAGCGACAGCGCCGCTGCCGCTGCTGCTGCGGATGCTGACGGTGTGGCAGTTGTGTTTGACTGCTGCTGTAGTAGCGCCAACTGGGCTTGCAGAAACTGTGGCGAATACTGCAGTGCAGCGACGGCCGCTGCGGCGGCTGCTGAGGCCGCTGCGCTGCTGCTGCTCTGTGCACTGTTTCGGTCACGTTTGCTGGTGCTGCCACCGCCACTGCTGCCTGTGTAGTCTGTGGCGCTCATGTTGTTGTTGCCAGCAGAGCTACCGCTGTTGCCGCGCGAATGGTGTATTGCGGATATTTGTATTTGGGGCTGCTGCTCGCGTTGTTCGCGCTGCTGTTGATAGTTGTAAAAGTTTTGTACTTGCGAGCGTGGTATTGGTGTCACTGTGACGTCACTTAGCTTCGATTCGACAGCTTGTATGTCCATGATGTCCATTCTGCTGCTGCCCAATATATAAATATATATATGTATATCAATAATATTCGAATGACACTTGCTGCACTGCCGCGCGCACTCACCAAATTGTTTGCAAGTTGCACGTGTTTTCGTTGTGTTGTTATTATTGCTCTTTTGCGTTTTCCGTTTTTCGTAGCAATAATTTACGCTTTCTACGCACAAACAAATCTATTGCAACCACCACAAACAAACACGTACACAGGGTTAATTGGATAGTGGTATCGGCCTATCGATATTTAATGCACTTGCCACATCAAAAAATACTAGATTTTGCTCACTTTGGCGCACAGGCTCATCTCTATGTCTCCATCAAACACCATACTGGACTGCGACAAGCAGCGGTTGTGCTCTCAAAGAGCTATACTTAACTGTCCGGTAAATAAATATAATTAATATAGTATATGCTTAAGATTTGCAAAGAAACAGAGGTCTACATATAAATGCAACTTATGTGCACTGAAAATTTCAAATTTGATAAATTCTAACGGGCACCACTAGTGTTGAGCAACGCACTCTTATTGGCTGGCAGCAAAAAACAATGGCGAAGCAGGCTGTGAACTAAAAATTCTGTTGTTGACATCTGGTCGCTTTGTAAATTGTATTTCATTTCGAACACAGTCTTGTGATAACTAGTTGTGATTTATTCCAAAAATATAAAGAAAACTTTTTTAACTAATTTTATGGAATGTGCTATTAAATAGTAACAGATTACCAGCGTGTGTGTTCAGATCAGCAAGTGTGCCGAGGTGAGTGTAAATTAAATGTTGACGTTGGCTGCAACGCCAGCAGTGGCAGCAGCAGCACCGCTTGCAAAATTTCAATTACATTTCCGCGTGTGTCCGTCCGTGTGTACCTAAAAGCCCTGATGCCTGCGTGCATGCATGCATGTAAGTGTGTGTGTATTTGCCTGTGTGGGAGCCGCAGCCGTCGTTGGCCACTGCATGACGTAAAGTTGCTGCTGCTGTGGCCGCTTCAACAGCGTAACGAGCATACGTATGCATGTGTGTGTAATTAACAACGTAAATGTTGCTGGCATTGATTAGCTGCTGCCTTCTTTTTTTTTGGCACTTTTACACACGCCTTATATGCATATGCGCATACATACATACATGCATGTAGCATATGTATGTTGTGTGTTGGTGTTTGTGTGACTGTCGCTATGTGCCGCATATGAGATCAGTGTTGCAAAACGCGACAATCCAATGCATGCAAAAACAAAAACGGCGCACAAATCACAATTGGCTAGAGCTGCGATTTCTAGTTCAATTGACTGAATGTTCAGTCGTTCGCTCATGATTCGTTCGTTCTTTTACTCGTAGCAATAGAAATTGCGTGTATCTAAGTGTTAAAATGAAATAAATAGTCGTTTGTATGCAAAGTACGTAAATAAAAGCCATTTGCATACAAATATATGCACACTTGCCCGTTTCCTTGCTCACATGAGAGAACTACAGATAAACACCTAAATGTACTGTCCAATTGCACTAGTTCTGAACGAAACGAAACAGCTCTACAATTTTGGCGTCGTAGCAGGCGGCGTTTTCTTTTAAAAACAAGCATACACATGTATGTTAAAAATTTTGTTATCGAAGCAGGCCAGTCAATTTTTCAGTTGGGCATTTGAATTTGTGTTAGATTCAGTCTTAAACAGATTTTCGAGTAGTAAACATCAGTTTTATTTATAATTTTTTTATTTTTGCGACCTCGACATAGAAGAAGGTAAGTAGTCGTCATACTACAACAGCAATAAAAACAACAACTACAACAATAACAACAGCAATAACAGCAGCGGCAACCGCAGCCTCAGCAAGCAACAGTCACAGTGAGCGCAGCCATATTGGTGTTGCCATCTCGCTCTTACTCTTTTTTTTTTGTTTTAATTTATTGTTTTGTTGTTGTTGGAAACCAACAAAAGTTTTGTGCTGTGAGTAAGCGTTGAAAAGCGAAGCGAACTGCAACCAAATAGAAAACTTGCTCGCGTTTCTATGTGCATTGTATATTTATTTATTTGTTATTTATATACTATTGCAGAAGACGCGCATGTCAACAAGCCAATTGCCATTCAGACAGAGGCGGTAACAAGAATTGATAGAGGAAGAGAAACGAACGGAAGGATCTGCAGGGAGGATAACAGCAGCGGTAGCGGGAGCGCAAGCGCAAAAGCACCATTTATCGGTTATTTCAAACGCAATTGATTAAAATGGAAAAGATAACAATTGGACAAAGCGTCAAGATCAAGCGCACCGATGGACGTGTCCATGGCGCTGTCGTATCCAAATTGAATCCACCGGCACGTTGCATCACCGTTGAATGGTATGAGCGTGGCGAAACCAAGGGCAAGGAGGTTGAGCTAGAGGCCATACTTGCTCTCAATCCAGAACTATCGCACATTGATCCACACGAGAACCAGAATTGTGCACCAGAACCGAAGAAACAGGCAACATCACAGGGCCCAAATAACCTAACTCGCAATCCTACACAGTCCTCAATGGGTGGGGGCAGCGTTGGATCCGGTGGCAGTGGTGGCAGTGGCGGCAGCTGCTTGACTGCTCGAATGACATTGACGGGCAATCAGCTCAACAAAATAAACGAGTCGACCAACTCTGGCCAGCCACCGCTGGGCAATAGCCAGAGTGTTGGCAACATGACCGGCGCTAACAGCAGCAACAGTCAACAATCTGTGGCCACTGGACTGATGCGTCCGCGCTATGCGCAAAACAATGTCAATCCGTCGGCACGCATCTCATCCGCCGTCCCTGGTGCCGCCAACAACATGCAGAATGATCGAGCTGTTAACTCGACAGCGGGGGGAGCTGCCACAAATAATTCGACAAATGCCGCTGTCGTTGCAGCTGGTGCGCGACGCTCACATGCCTTAAAGGAGGTGGAACGCCTTAAGGAAAATAGGGAGAAGCGCCGCGCACGTCAGGCTGAAATTAAGGAAGAGAAGGTGGCGCTTATGAATCAGGATCCGGGCAATCCCAACTGGGAGACGGCGCAAATGATACGCGAGTATCAAAATACGCTTGAATTCGTTCCATTGCTCGATGGACAGATCGTGGATGATCATCAGATAACCGTTTGTGTCCGCAAGCGTCCGCTCAGTCGCAAGGAGCTCAATCGCAAGGAAATCGATGTCATATCAGTGCCTCGCAAGAACGTTCTCATGGTACATGAGCCGCGCAACAAAGTCGATCTTACCAAATTTTTAGAGAATCATAAATTCCGTTTCGATTATGCATTCAACGATACATGTGACAATGCAATGGTATACAAGTAAGTAGATCCAACATTTTATCTACTATATATTCATACGTAACCTTTTTCATATATCCCCCTCTGTCATGTATACTCTTTCATACATAAGTATACTCTTGCATATATACCCTCTTCCAAATATACCAACTTCCATATAGGCATTACTCCCTGCATGCATACTCCTTTTATATAAACCCTCTTGCATACATCCTCCTTATATGTATATCCTTCCATATATAACCTTTTTATACTCTGTTACCGAAGGGAAAAAGTATATTGGGTTTGCGCGCTGTCCGTCTGTCCGAATGAACGCAATTTTTTTCCACACCCTTGAAGCTAGAGCTACCAAACTGGGCACACATGTTGGTGTTTATCCTTTATTTATGAAGTGTCAAGATCCACTCTCCCCCACTCCCACCCACAATTTGGAAAAAATCTGTATCTTACACATTCTTAAAGCTATAGACACCAAATTTGGCATACACACTAATGTTGAGATTCCTGACAGATCTGCATCAAAATTTTGTTATCACCCCCACTCCCTCCCCCGCAAATCGGCACGTTTTTACAGGGGTACATCTTCTACAGATTCATAGCTAGAGTCACCAAATTTGGCATACAGCCATATGTTCACCCCCTGGAAAATTCTGCATCAAAGGAAATTATAATAGCCTCCTTGGATATAGTGTACCCTCTTTGTCACAACTCCCTTTAATATATTCCCTTTTAAGAGATAAGGTCTCATATATTCCCTTTTATCCTTCCATTATTCTCCCTTCCATAGAACCCAGCTTTCATATATTCATAAAAGTGCGGCCCTCGCAACGCTGCTAAATCTTTTGATTAAGTATCGGATGGTTTTCTAGGAAAGGATCTTTGTTAGCTTAGCTCTCTTTATATAAGCTATATCCTTAAGCTGTCCTTGTCCCGCTGTCAACGAAAAATTGGAACAGCTGTGCAATGTTGACGTTGTTATAGCTGTTGTTGTTGCGTTGGCGACACGCGAAATGCGCACAAGTACAATAGCAACAGCAGCAACTGAGTCACACACTCACACACACGCACACACACACACGCGCACACACACACATATGTACATATGCATAGTGGCGCGCAAACTCAAAGCGTTCGCTCCCGAAATAGCCAAGTTATTGTTGCTTTTCGTTGTATGACTAAACACAAAAGTTGTTTCGTCTGTTGTCCGTCTTTTTCGCTGTCCGTCCAGTTGTCGGTTCGTTCGTTTTGTTGTCCATTTCGTTCAGTTTCGTTTTGTGCTCGCTCGCTTCAATGAACTTGCCCAGAGTTCAGCTTTGATTTTTCATTGACCTCTCAGAAGCAAAACCATACGATTTATAGTTTAGCAGCGAGTATCATCATTTTCTTACAATGGATGGTAGTTTGCCATCATATATGCCCCATATATATATACATCCTGATATTCATATTCCTGATCATCAAAACGATATCTTGTTTTCATGAAAAATATTCTTAGTTTTCAAGTTTTCTTATTGCAACTTGCTACAGATGCTTCTTTTTCCATCGGATCGGGTTACTTTATTAAAACTGGAAAAATTCATTTGATATATAGCCATGTTTGGAAGAGTATTTCATCTTCGGCCCCCAAAAATAGCTGCTCTTTCTTGTTCTTCTGCCTTTTTCTTTGTTTTGTTTTGCGCTCTACCTTTTGATTAAAGAACGTTTCAAAAAGTAACCGTCGCGACGCGTCGTCAGCGTCAGCGTCAGCATTTGTCATTCGGGGCTTTTTGTTTGCCGTTTAACGAGCTTTCTTTCAAATGCTGATCGCCGCCCCTACCTCCGGCGCCCGCTCCTCTGGGCTCACATTTTTTACGCGCCTTCCTTCCGGCCATGGCATTAAAAGTGCGGCACCACGTAATTGAGTAACGATGAAACCTAATCATTGTTCTGATAAAAAACACTTGTGTGTACATTATTATTTTTTATTAATAGCGTAAAACCGCATTGAGCTAATGGGCCAAGGAAATTGGCAATTGCCTTTATATAGTTATATGAACATATAAGTAAATCCCGATCTTTACCAGCCTCAGCTTTAATGTCACTATCAATAGACTTATGCAAAAGCTACCACCTAGTTTTTAATCTCTGTACCCATAAGATGGATAAAAACGGGGTATTAGATCTATGCAATGGTACCTTACAGAAGAAGACATCTCCGACCCTATAAAGTATACATATTCTTTAGCAGTATCAAAAGAATTCGATTTGGCCATGTCCGTCCGTCTGTCCTAATGAACGCGTCGATCTCAGCAACTATAAGAGCTAAAGACACCAAATTTGGAATGTACGTTCCTGTATACCATACGCAGATCAAGTTTGTTTCCGATTGTAGATATCTCCCTCCGCAGCACCCCCGCAAATTGATAAACGTTTTACAGTCACGATTTTAAAGATGTAGCTTTAGATTTTGGCATGTATAATTCTTTGGTCACTCTTAATCTACTGTTCAAATTTCACGTCGATCGAAAGAAAATTCAGTGCTATAGGATAGGCGGAAGAAGCCTCGCTTGTGCTGCGCTTGTGTGTTGTGCGGCTTTGTGTGTGTGTGTGTGTGCAAGTAGACGAAGATGTGATTGGAAGTTGTAGACCTAGGTACAGGGAGTTGGGAGTCGGGTATACTCGACTAGAGCATTCTTACTTGTTTTAAACCCATTTTGCCACCCTGGGGGTAGAGTTTCACTTCCGATAGAATAACTCGATCTAGCTCTTAAATAATAAAAGGTTTTAAAATTCGCATGACCATATTGAAAAAGAAACGAAGTCCATGCACTAGAACCTCTTTACCTCATTCTAATATCAATATCATCCATATAAAAGGCTTAAATCAATTGAAAAGTTGCAATAATACTATTGTTTTCCACAGATACACAGCCAAGCCGCTGGTGAAGACCATCTTTGAGGGTGGTATGGCTACGTGCTTTGCGTATGGCCAGACAGGATCTGGCAAGACGCACACTATGGGTGGGGAGTTTAATGGCAAGGTGCAGGACTGTAAGAACGGAATCTATGCTATGGCCGCCAAGGATGTTTTTGTGACCCTCAACAGTCAACGATATCGCTCCATGAATTTGGTCGTCTCGGCCAGTTTCTTTGAGATTTATAGTGGCAAGGTAAGCATGGACATTATATAGCATTCATATTTGCTAATCATAAATTTTTGGGCCGCCTTGCAGGTGTTTGATTTGCTCGCAGACAAGCAAAAGTTGCGTGTATTGGAAGATGGAAAACAACAAGTACAAGTCGTCGGCCTGACTGAGAAAGTAGTGGACAGCGTCGAAGAAGTACTTAAGCTGATCCAACACGGGAATGCTGCACGTACTTCGGGACAGACTTCGGCCAATTCAAACTCTTCACGCTCACACGCTGTCTTCCAGATAGTCTTGCGTCCATTAGGCAGTACTAAAATACATGGAAAGTTTTCGTTCATTGATCTTGCCGGTAACGAGCGCGGTGTCGATACATCCTCAGCTGACAGGCAGACGCGCATGGAAGGAGCGGAAATAAATAAATCATTGCTGGCACTCAAGGAGTGCATTCGCGCATTGGGTAAACAGTCCTCGCATTTGCCCTTCCGCGTCTCCAAGCTGACTCAAGTGTTGCGCGACTCATTTATTGGGGAGAAGAGCAAGACTTGCATGATTGCCATGATATCGCCGGGGCTAAGCAGCTGCGAGCATACACTCAATACGCTGCGTTATGCGGATCGTGTAAAGGAGCTGGTCGTCAAGGATGTGGCCGAAGTTGGCCATGGCGATGGCGAGCCCATCGATATGGACGACGAAGACGAAGAAGAGGGTGTCGGCGTCGCCCATCAATCGGCCCATCACCATCATCATCATCAGTCGCTGCAGCGCGGCCATAATAATAACAATAATAACAGCAAGAACGGCAATGCCGCCAACATGGACATAGCCATGCTTAGTTCGCTGAGCGTAAGTATTAACCCGTTCTATTTTGTCCTAAATAATTTAATGATATTTAATCTATAAGAGCGACAAGGTTCGGTTTGCCGAATATCTTTGTTATTTTCTAATGATATTTAGTAGATAAGCTCATTTTCGGCTTGCCGAATATGTTTCTTCCCCAATTTTGAAAGCGGCAGGAAAAAGTTACTAATGTCACTTTTGGTTTAGATTTTGTCAAAAATCGAGCAGGCCATGCAATCTATTTAAAGATATTAATGTCCTAGTAGCCCGTTGCTGTGAAACATTTCAGTCTTGTTTCAGTTTTCAGTAGACTCTCAAACAAGCAGAATCAGAAATTTATATTTTATACAGTGCGTATTAAAATGCCACGCGAGACAAACAACAAACGTCTTAACGGACAATCCAACGGAACAGCAAAGCCAAACGGAAGCAGCACGCGGATGCCTATTGCCCAATGTTCTCCATCCCGTACCCGAGGAGCTAAGCCAACGGTGGAAGCGGCCGTGAAGAAGGATAATGCCCGGAGCCAGCAGCAAACTAATTCGTCACAACGCATAGCCGCAGGAAACGCAACAGCTGCAAA
The DNA here is from genome assembly GCA_037075165.1 of Hirtodrosophila histrioides. Taxonomy (NCBI): domain Eukaryota; kingdom Metazoa; phylum Arthropoda; class Insecta; order Diptera; family Drosophilidae; genus Hirtodrosophila; species Hirtodrosophila histrioides. The sequence goes on from JBAMCL010000772.1 coordinate 51,455, forward strand.
TGTGACAGGAAGGAATTTGGCTTCAATTGCCAGGACACAGCCACCACGCACTGCAGTACAAGCAGCCTTTCTCTATGGACGCAAAGCAGGAGCTGCTAATGCTGCCACCGCTGCCAAAGTTGACCCGGTTGCAAGTAAACCAGCTCAAGTGCCGGGTCCAAGTAGACGTCGATTGGTACACTCCTTAAATAGTTTTCCAGTGGAACAGAAGGAGTTCAACTACAAGATGACACCCAAGAGAAGCTACACCGTGTATTCCAAGCAGATGCCGAAGAAGAAAGCCAGCGAGAAGCCACAGTTGCCACTGCCCGATCTGGGAGTATATCAGGATGAGACTTTCAAGCCCGATAAGCACACGATGCCAACGAAGCCAAGTTTGGCCCCCAATACAGTGAGCTCCTTTTATGTGCCACTGAATTCCGATGCGATGTCGACGGCGCCCTGTGACTTTCAGCAGTTGAAGCCGGCTGGTGTGCGCTTCACCAATCGGATGCGCCACTTCGAGCAGTCCAGGCGTCATGAGAAGGATAAAATGTCCGATCTGGTGGCTGCAACGCGTCATCTGCTGCCCCAATGGATGCCCTATCAGGATGGTGCTAAGTCGTCAGCGCAACTTGCTGATAATCAGGACGATGACAATGTCTGGAAGTATCGCTTGCACCGCTGGGATACCGTGACACTATGCGAATTTCCAACTGATGAGCGCCGATCCTTATTGCGTGACTATGCTGGACGTCTGCCAGTGGACCGCACACCCAGATAGTGCGCTTCTCTGCAACATTTATAATTAAAAATTTCCAGCTCCAATTAGGAAAAGTATGTCTGTTTGTCTGTCCGCTTGTCCGTCCGTCATCTTACTGAGCAAACATGTCTGAAATTCTGAATGTATCAGCATACACTAGTCGAGTACTTTCGACTAGTCTACACTCTTACTTAATAGTTCCCCCTTATGCTTTAAAGTGTTCTTTCTCTTCGCTAGACATGCAAAGAGTATGGAGACGGCCCCAATCCTGACGCGCCATAAGGTTTTATCAAGAATCAAACAATAATCATAGAATGAAATGCCCGTATCTTTTAAGTGCCATATTTGGAGAACAAACTCACTGAGCTCTGGATATATATACATATATGTATTTATATAAATGAACGCGCAAGCCACAAATCAATAACCACAATACCAATATTGAATCAAAACATAGTAAACAATACACCATCAAACGAAACAGAATGAAGTTCTATGAAAAATTTTAGTTGTGTTTTAAAATACTTGTAAATGTTAATTAAAAAAAAAAAAAAAATACGAAAATATACGCCACCAAAAGGCAATAATACATTTTCAATTTCTTTAATCCTGTTGTTGCAGGAACACGAAATGTCCGACGAGTTGATTGTGCAACATCAGGCTATTGACGATCTACAGCAAACTGAGGAAATGGTCGTCGAATTTCATCGCAGCGTCAACTCAACTCTGGAGAATTTCCTAGCCGAATCCAAGGCCTTGTATGATTCAACCAACTACGTCGATTATGACCAGGACCAGTATAGCACGCGTGGCGAAGCCATGTTCACAACTCTGTTAGATATCGCCATACAATGTCGTGATATGATGTCCGAGTATCGCACCAAGTTGGCCAAGGAGGAGATGGTGTCCTGCAACTTTAAGCCAACAATCAACAAACGTTAGGCTAAATCAAGTACACCCACAACAATAATAACAATAACACAAATTACAAATTACAAGAACAGCAGCAACAACAACAAGAACTAGTGTCAGCTTTTTAGAATTTTTGTTCATTTTCGAGAACTTTTCAAATGGAAAAATTCTTTTCTAGAATAGCCAAAAAAAAAAAAACAAAAAGAAAAAAGGAATTCATATATAATGCAAATTAAAACCAAATTTCACATCTCTTGTTCTATAGCCGATTTTACAGTCCCACAAAACTTCCACATACGCACACGCACACACACACGCACCGTTCATTTTTTCCTATTTATATACAAATCACATTATTTTTCACATTTTATATTTCGATTATGTTATGAACGAATTTTGAGCATTATATTATTTTGCATTTGTACTAACTTAAACAAAGACAGCCTGCTGCAGTTTCTTACTCACTCACTCACTCACACACACACACACACGCATACACCGTCTCACTCTAACTGTAAACCCGTACATACACATTTTGCAGGCTTTAAAAGAAGAGCTTGAAGAAAGCAATAAAAATACAAATGCAAAAAAAATGTTAAAATCAAAAATGCAGGAATAAATATGGCAACAACAAAGAGAGCAATAAATCGATATGAATAATAACATAAACATGAAAGACGTTTATATATATATATATGCATACATAGTTTATATATTATGTATACGCGTTGAGAAAACAACAACAGCAACATAAAAATGAAAGCAAATGCGTTTTAGTTTGTTTTTTATTAAATTTTATTTTGTGTGAAAGAAAAAGACATTTATTTTATACATACATAATATAATGCATTATAATAATACTATAATATACATAATATTTAACATACATATGTATTTACATAATATGAGATTCCATTATTTTTGTTAAAGAAGCTTCTGATTTACAATTATTTGATAATTACACATGTATTTATTTAGAAAGGCCACAAAAAACTGTATTTAATTTGTATTAATTTATATTTATTGAGAATACTACCCGCACCAAAACCAATTTACGTATTGCTATACATATAATATTTTTTACTCGTTAAACATTAAAACTACACATTAAACAACATCCATAATCTTAATGTACTACTTCTCAATTTAACAATATTTCAAATAACGTTTTTTTTTCCTAGTTGTTAAATCAAAGCCTGAAAATTAGTTGAGGACAACTTTATATATATTTTTTTTTTTTGAAAACAACTTGAAGGACTTTTAAAGAAACACACACAATTTAAGTGCAGTTGAGATTGGAGACATGTTTTTGCATTTCTTGTAGAATATAATTTATATACTAATATTTATTTTACAATTAATTCTAAACTAACACACACACACACACACAAAGAAATGTACACTATATGCAGAACTGCTTATAGGATACGAAACAAAAACAAAAAAAAAAACATGGAAACTGCAGAAGAGCAAAAATGTTGTAGCTTAGCCTTTAATGCATACTGTGCTTCTCTTAAGATACTTAACCAATCCAAAATGTTTAACAATTCTGTTATTGATGGCATTTCTCAAGAGCACTAAATGATAACCCACAGAAGATGGGCAACAAGTCCTATATATAAAAAAAAACAAAAAACATTAAACTAACCATATTTTTTGACCCAAACGCTAATAGAAACAAAAAAAAAAAAACAAAAAAAAATGAAAAACAACATGTTAAAAACAAAGACGATAAATTTATAATAATAATATGCCACTGGGCAGAGTGCTTCGATATTATGCAGTATAAACAGAAAAAAAACGAAATTAAAATAAAATAAAATGTTAGGACTCGGACTCTAATAATGTATTATTAAATATAAATATTAATTTATATTGTAATAAAACTGAATATAAACAACATTGTGCGTATTTATTTTTATGATAAGCAATAGGTTTCGGTGGAGAACTTTATAGGGCTTGAAATATTACTAACGATTATAACTTGTAATATACAAATTATCAATTACGAATTATTTACTGAGTTTTTTTCATTAAATTCGAAAGTAGCTTATATTTTTGACCCAAGGAAAAGTTTTTAATGGATTTGTTTTTTTTGCTAAAATGTATGCTTAGAATTCGAGAAATTTCGATCAGTATCAAAAGAGAGAGAGGGGGAGAGAAAATGGGCCAAAAACGTGATTACATAATATGCGGACGACCTCTAAGACAATAAGGTGATAATTACGAATTAATCAGCCATGGGCATGAGCTCCCGCGGCTCTTTCCGTTGTGTTTTGTGATAGGTGCAGGCATCTCGGCACAGATGGTCGTTGATCGCCCATCGCAATTTTGCAAAAATTAAAATTTTTAAATTTTGACTGCTCGCTCGAGAATGCAAAAACAAAATGTATGCATTGATCGGGTCACATTCTGTCTCTGTCTGGCTCATGACTGCGACGCTGGTTGTTGTTGTTAAAATTTGTTGTCTGGCTCCCACCGTTCTTATTCGTGCCCATCTCGGGATTAAATAGTTGCTGCAGACCGAAAATGGAGTTTAGCAAAATTTGCAGAATTTTGCACAGGATTTAAAGAGACGTCTCCGAGCCCATTGACTATATTATCGATAAGGTTCAATAAAGCTACCTTTACGAAAACTGGCATATAAATTCATACACTTCCGGATGGATCGAATCATAATATCACGTAGCTGTCACAGGGTCGACCATTTTGTTATGTTATTTTTAAGTTGACCAAGTGTGATCCAAATCGAATCACTTTAGCATCGGAACATTCGTATCCACGAAGGCAGTTTTATAATACTCAAATATGAAGTCTCAGTTTTCTAAATGCATTCAGTTTTTTTTTAGCTCTGTGTTATTTAGAACGACTTTTTTTCAAAATACCAGAAATTTATATTTTATACAGTGCTTATTAAAATGCCACACGAGACAAACAACAAACGTCTTAATGGGCAATCCAACGCAACACCACAGCCAGACGGAAGCGACCCCCAGGTGCCTGTAGCCCATTGTCCTCCAACCTGTGCCAGAGGAGCTCAGCCAACTATCGATGCAGCCGTGAAGAAGGACAATGCCCGATACCAACAGCAAGCTAGATCGTCGCACCGCATGGGCGCAGGAGGTGCAACAGTTGAAAGAGTGACTGGAAGCAATCTGGTCCCAATTGCCAGGGGACAGCATATGCGCACTGCAGCAGAAGCCCTTCTCTATGGACGCAAAGCAGGTGCTGCTACTGCTGCCACCGCTGTCAAAGTTGACCCAGTTGCAAGACAACCGGCTCAAGTGTCGGTTTCAGCTGCAGTGGCCGTTCCAAGCACACGTCCAGTGGAACACTCAATAACCACTTGCCCAGTGGAAACCTCTACAGCTGGATGTCGAGTGGAACAGCCCCCAACAAATCCTCTACCGGAACGCGGTACTAGCAGACATCCATTGGACTACTATTTAAACAATCGTCCAGCGGTGCAGCATTTAACTAGCTGTCCAGAGGAACGATTCTTAAGCAACCGTCCTGTGGAACGCAAGGAGTCCAACTACAAGTTGACGGCCAAGAAGAGCTACACCGTGAATTTCAAGCAGGTGACAAACATGAAAGCCGGCAGGAAACCGCAGGTGTCGTTGCCCGATCTGGGAGACTATCAGGATGAGACTTTCAAGCCCGATGGGCACACGATGCCAACGAAGCCAAGTTTGGCCCCCAATACAGTTAGTTTCTTCTATGTGCCAATGAACTGCAATGAGGAGTCATCGGCGCCCTGTGACTTTCAGCAGCTGAAGCCGGCTGGTGAGCGCTTCACCAATCGGACGCGCCACTTCAAACAGTCCAAGAGTCATCAGAAGGCTGAAATGTCTGATCTGGCTGCAACGCGACATCTACGGCCGTCAGCGCAACTTGCCGATAATCAGGACGATGGTCATGTCTGGAAATATCGCATGCAGCGCATGGATACCGCCCTACCAACGGATCAGCGCCGTTCTTTATTGCGTGATAACGCTGGACGTCTGCCAGTAGACCGCACACCTAGATAGCACGCTTCTTTGTGGTTGTGGCTCAGCTTCCATCATTCAAAATTCAAAATTGGTAAAGTCCCCTATTTAAAACGTTTCGGTAGTATCCATATCTGGTAATCAAGCTTAAGTCTAGGAACAGCTGCAATAAGGAAGATCGTGCCAGCTCCCATACATTGTCATGCTTGTTCGTCCGTCCGCTTGTCCGTCCGTCATCTTGCTGGGCAAACGTGTCTAAAATTCAGAATATGCCAACATATACTAGTCGAGTACCTTCGATTAGTCTACACGCCTGCTAAATAGTTCCCTCCTTTGATTAAAAATGTTTTTTCTCTTCGCTAGACATGCAAAGATCCTGACGAGCCATAAGGTTTTATCAAGAAACACCCGATGATCATGGATTGAAGTGCTCATGCCATATTTGGAGAACAAACTCACACAGAATTCTGGAAAGCATCCACAACAAATATATATCTAAAACAAAATTCTACTAAATATCAATATCGAATCCAAAAATAATACACATGCAACGAAACGGAAACAAGTTCCTCTAAAAATTTTAGTTATGTCTTAAAATATTTGTGAATGTTAATTAAAATTACGAATACACCTACACCATCACACAGAATTAAAAAAGTTTATAGCTTATTACCAACTAGCTGGGATTACCCCAGTGTTTAATATCCTGAAATATTACTGCTTGTTTGCTCTTAAATGGTAGTTCTTGGACAAGCTCTTACCCAATAATGGGTAATGAACTTCCAAACGACATCGTACGTTGTAACGTTCACAACGGCGACAATACACCCTCAATTGTATTGCTGATGAAACAAGCTAGTATATATAATCGTGGACTTGAATGCAATTTAATAACCTAGGACTGCAGGTTAGTTTAAAGAATTAGAATATAGCCTCGAATCTGTTTTAGTTGGATTATATATATGTGTATATGGTAACATTGGCTTTTTAGTCTTTGCGTATACGGACGACGCTCTGCTCAATTCCATCCTTGGTAATGACTTGTATTATAGCCGAGTCACGCAACTTTTTATCCTTCTCAGCGGCAGCGGTCAAAGCATTGGCAGCGATGGTGAGAGCACGCTCCTTGCTGACCGCGCACGGTGTGCCTAGCTGTTCGGCTATGAGTGGAGCCAGGATGATGCTGGTAGTGCCGCATGCACTGTATGAGGTGCGCTTGAAATTACCAAGGCAATCGAACAAATAGATAGCACCCTTGCCATCGGTGTCCAGTCCGACCAGCGTGTTGGTCACATTGTAGGGAGTGTCGCGCTGCTGGTACATGAGTAAGGAGAGCATTTGGGCCATGGCATCAATGGTTAACATCTTATTGTGATCATCCTCGTATGCTCGCTTGTGATTCTTGGTCAGCAAATATAGAGACAGGCAATCAGGCCAGTGTCCTATGGATCCCATCATCGAGTACGGCGGCAATGAGAACAATTTGCTTTCATTTCGCTCGGTTTGGCACGTATCCTCGGCAATAAGCACGAAGTCATTCCCGGCGATGGCAATCACGGATCCCTCGACAAAGTTGTTGGCATTGTCATCGTCCGAGTCCGACTCAAGATCATGCGGATTCATATTCATGATTTTCTATCTAATTAATTAGGAAAATCATCACAAATTAGAGATTTGATTTAAAATGAATGATTTAATTTTGGAGAGTTAGTCTTACCTAATTTATGAACATCTACTTTGATGAGAGCTTCAACTAGTTTTGAGGGTTTCCACGAAATTCGAACATGACTAGTGTTGAAAAATCTACAGAAACCTATCGATTTCAGCTTTTATCGAAATTAACATAATTGTAATTGTTTGCATACTTCTTGTCGTAACCCATGGCTCTCTCAATCGTGGGTCCCAGCCGAACAAATACGAAGCGATGGGAATGTGCCGCGTTGAAAAGTAAAAAAGGCTGGTCACTATATAAGTTATTTTCTCAGTGCATTAGATTTGGCATGTAAGCAGCGTAAGTGTTGAAAAACGACAGGAAAACTACTATAGATTTCAAACGGTGATAAATATGAACACTAATCTCAATAGCATTGTTGATGAAACAAGTTCGAATACGCTCGTATATTTGAATGCAATAAAATAACCTATTTAAAGATAAGATCGCCAACAAGACTAAGAAACCCTCAAATATAACGTCCGAATCGCAAGACGGAATCTCGAATCTGTTTTATTCTGTTTATATAGTGTATAGTAAAATATCAGCTTTTTAGGTTTCGCGCATTCGCACGGCGCTCTTCTCAGTTCCATCCTTCGTTATGATGTGTATTACAGCTGAGTCACCGGTGTGTGTATCATGCGCAGCGGCAGCGGTCCAAGCACTGGTAGCGATGGCGACAGCACGCTCTTTGCTGACCGCGGGCGATTCGACTATATATTTCTGGTTGGTAATGCCTAGCCCTTCGGCCACAATTGGATCCATTATGGGGCTGGCAGGACCGCATGCACTGTATATGTTGCGCTTGAAGAAACCAAAGCAATCGTACGAATAGACAGCACCCTTGCCTTCTTTGTCCAGGCCGGCCAGAATGTTGCTCACATTGTAGGCAGATTTGCGCCGCTGGTACATGAGTACGGCGAGCATTCGGGCCGTGGCATCTGTCGTTAATATCTTTTTGTGCTCATTCTCGTACACTCGTATGCGATTCTTGGTAAGCAAATTCAGCGATATGCAATCGGGCCAGTGTCCTATGGATCCCATCATCGCGTACGGCGTCAATGGAAAAAGTTTGCTGTCGAATTGACCGATTTTGCATGTATCCTCGGCCACAAGCACGAAGTCATCCCCTGCGATGGCAAGCACGGATCCGTCGACATGGTCGCAGGCGTATCCATCGCCCGAGTCCGACTCATCATCACGAGGACGTTTATTCATGGTTTTCCAGCTAATTCATTTGGAAAAGCAATAGAAATTTGAGATTTGATTTGATTTTGACAGTCAATGTATTACCCAAGTTCCGAACGTCTAATTTGATGAGAGCTTCTACTAATGCTGTCAAAAAAATAATGGATGGCTTTATTCTTGTTTCGAATATCGATGTTGTTTAAAAGGTTGTGCGGAATTCGAACATACCAATACCAGTGTTGGAAAACCAACCTAGAGAGCTATCGATATATATATATTTTTGTTCCAGCTAACATGAAATGCTATATAAATATTTGTAGTATTAACATGTTTTTATGAAATCTAGGCAGATCGGTGCAGTCTTTATGAGGGGTAGCTACAGTAAATATTTACCATTTATATAAATATATATATATATATATCTTTCACGCAAAATATATATGTATACACATATATTTAGATAGTTATTATATTAAATATAATTACCTAGTTCAAATATGAGCGGCATCGTAAACTTTCGGACTACCTGACAGCCTGGCAGCTCCACGCATTTTACAACACTCTTAAACTATCGCATAAGTATAGCGACAGTTGACCGATTTCCACCAACTATCGAGTGTTCTTTTCGATTTTTGTATATCGGCCCCCGAAATTTGCTTTCTAATTTTCAGACTCGTCGTTTAAGACCAAAGTCAAACATTTTAATGCAGTCTTTATGTGAGGATCCCTTATCTTTAGAATTACACTAAAATATTATACCATTATTTAATAAGCTACCATTATGGAGAAATATGTTTGGTCCTTTAATATGTATTTAATATAAATTGTGGTATTTATGCACTATTTGATATGTTTAGGTATTGCACATTTTGTTGCTTGGCGCATACGGTCACACTGCCTGCGAGCACAATCGCAAAAATTTTCGTTGTGTTTTGGTGTCGTCTTTATCGTCGTGTCGTCGTATTGCGCGTTTCGTTGGCAGCGCTGTATTTATTTTATTTGCGTTTGCATTTTGCGTTTGTGTGCATGGTGATAATAAATAAACAGTACTACCAAATAAACGGCAACACAGCGGACATTCTTTTTATTGTTATTTTTGTTTACTGTGAACAGAGCAGATGTGAAAAATCAATTGAATTTTGAAAATCAAAATACAGCAAATACAAATACAAATCGGTGGGGTGACAAGTGCGAGTGCGAGGCGGTATTAAATAGGGGTTGCAACATTTTCAATACAGGTGTGAGTGAGACAGAGAGGGAGAAAAATAGCGAGAGAGTAACAAAAACAAATCCAAGCATTGCCAGAGAGTGTGTCTATTGAAACATTGTCCTTTGTCCAGCTAATCGTAACGTCTACAACCGCGTGTCCTGCGTGTCCTTCGTGCCTGTCACCCCCCCGCGTGCCATGCGTGACCTCGGCACCAAAATGGCCGAGCTTAAATTTGAGGCTCCATTGGCAAAATTCGAGGAGACGGACGAGTGGGGCGGCTGTGACTTTATTTCCAATCAGAATGCACTCAACGATTCGTTAAATTTGAATCTCAATTCCAATCGCAATCCAAAGGATGGCAACGCCAAGCAGCAGCAGCAGGACAAGCTTCGCCTCCTCGAGGATGCAGTGCGCGATGCACATATAAGCCAAAATGGTGCTGCCGCTGGTGGTGTCGGTGTGGGTGTCGCTGGGGCAAGGGCTGCAGCTGGGATCACAAGCCCCAATTGTAATACGCACAATTTAACGGAGCTGGGTCTGGAGAATGTGGCCACAGGACTCACGGCCGATGGACAGGATAAACGCGGCGCGGATCATGTGGACAACTTTACGGAGACATTCGGCGGCAGCCTAGAGGATTTGGTCAATACGTTCGATGAGAAAATAACCAAATGCTTTGGCAACTACGAGGAGAACGTTGAAGAGCTGGCGCCGGTTCAGGTCCGCAGTCAGGAGGAGATCATGAATGAATGCCAGTGAGTATGACGTTACAAGCAACTATCCCTCCCCCCAACATTCCCAACCCTCTATGCAGAACGTTTGCTTGACTTTGAACCGGCTTGCAATCTTTGCCTTATTACATCAGTTATGTAAAATGCAAGTGTAGCTTGTGAGGGCGCATGCGCCAGAAATGCTACCCTCAACCCACCCTGGCGCCATATAACGACGTAATCCTGGCGCTGGCGAGGGTATGGCTGGGACTACGGTCGGGAGGGGTGGCATTGTTGGATCGATAAAAGCCGACGGCTGCCTCCAGGCCATACTATTGCCATCTGAAGTTTGAGTTTGCTGCACTGAGAAGCAGCATCCAATTGACAGCAACAGCCGCAACCCTTGACCAGCGTCTAGCGGAAGCTAACGCACCCGTCAGCCCCAACCACAACGCTCTCCCGTCACCCTCTGGACAATCAATGATAACTGTGCCCCACTTGTCCCCAGCCAAATGGGGGAAGTCGCAATCAGCGCAAGTGGCGTTTGTCAAGCAAAGCGATTCCAATGCTTCAATTGGATGCGTTTTGCGGTGCGTAAATCAGAAATTACGAGTTTAACAACAAGCAGTAATCGCAGCAGCGGCGGCGGCGGCGGCGGCAGAGCGGCAGCAGCAGCGCTAACCGCTGATAAAAGCACTCGTAAGTGCATTTGCCTGTTCATGGTGTAATTTAATTAGGTGCTGTCAAGCGAGCCAGCACTGACATTTGAGTGCAACCTGAATTGAGAGCGTTGTTGTAAGTGGAGCAAACTATCCAGTAATAGTGCGGCCAATCGATACTTTCGATAGCAGTAGAAGAAGTCATCGATAGTCGTTCAGTGCAATGTGATGAAATAATGTCATTGTTTTTATACCCTAGCAGAGGGTATTATAATTTTGTCTCGAAATGTGTAATGGTCAGAAAGAGACGTTTCCGACCCAACAAAGTATATATATTTTGAATCTGCATGAATAGCCGAGTCGATATAGCGATGTCCGCCTGTCCGTCTGTTTCTATGCGAACTAATCTCTCAGTTATAAAGCTTTCGTAATAAAACTTGGCACAGACCTTTTATTTTGCTGCAGGCAGTACATATGTCGGAACCGTCCGAATCGGACCACTATACCATATACCTGACATAGAAATGATCGTTCGACAACTATGTTTTTGTATGAAAAACTTTTTTGCTTCTTAAGATATCCTTAACAAAGATTCCCAAACAAAGTCTCTAGAGAGTTTATACAATCTGACTGAATTTGGTCAAAATCGGACCACTATATCAAACTTTTTGTTTATACAAATATTTTATCCAAACTGAGAGTCTTATTATACTTCAAATAGTTTCCTATAATATTATCAAAATGAAAAAGTTTTTATAAAAATTAATTCCTGCTAGGGTATATAGCTTCGGCACTCCGGAGATGGCCGTTCTTTCTTGTTTAAATTCCCCTTAGAATATAAATTCAAATATACACTATAGAAGACATAAATATGGAGATAGTTTTCATATAACCGTATAAATAATTAATAAGATGGAATAGCCAATAAATAATTGTGAGTAATGTTGAAAATTGATTGTTGCAGATATCATATATTCTATATTGTATCCAAGTTAGGAAAGTAAACAGAAAATAGTAATTCGAAAGTATGAAGTCTTAGAAATATTTAAACAAATATATCGCGGTTGGAAAACTAATCATAGTGCCGTCAATCCATCGATTTGATAGTAATACACGCATTGCAGATGTCATCGATAGTTTCGATATAAAACCAAAACAGAGTTTTCATTTTAAAACCAATGAAATTTAGTATACTGTATAATGTATACCCACAGGAGTGTGTTTTATATTTGTAACTCAGGTTACCATACCTGTAATCAAAAGTAAAAGTACAAAATCCTAGGTCATTTGCATGCGATTTCAATCCCAAGATCCAAGCCAAGCAAGTTCTGGAAACAATCCTTGGGAACTTGGATATATCCATAGATTGTTTACCGGCTCTAGTACTTTCCTATACATAATCAAACACAGTCAAGGGGAAGTCTACTTGCATGATACCACCTTATATTTGGCTTACCATATACTAGTATTGGGTCCGTTAGTGAAGATAGAGCAAGTGAATAGTGAAGTGAATAGTGAAGTGAATAATTAATGAATAAGTGAGTGATTGGCTGAGTATTGACAATGCTTGCACAATTCAAATTGAGCAAACAAATTTGTTTTTGTTTTTATTGTATTTTTTCCGGACGGTGTCGCCATTGCTGACATCAGCCAATAAATTTGATAATCGCGTGCGGCTTAACGATGCTCTCTGTTAGTGTGTGTGAGTGTATGTGAGTGTGTGTGCTTACAATCTCCACAGTCAACGCAAATGAACAATGTTTTCAAATGCATATTCATATATGTATGTATGTACATATATTTACTGCCATTCGCAAATGCCGTGATATTTATCTGCTGAAAGCAAGCAAGCTATATTATATTTCATATGCATATTCATATTCGTAACTGCAAATGAATAACGAGTGTGAGTATGAGTGCAGTCGAATGTGAATAAGCACTTAAATGTATGCAAATGAATGTTTTTGAGTTCGTCACTCAATCGAATGCATTCACTTTAATTTCGTGCCATATGGCAACCTTCTTAGCCATTCCTTTTGCTCTCTCTCCCTCTCTCTCGCTTTCACTCTGTTTGTACGCTTGTCTTGTAAAGCTTCCCACGCCTGAAGTCTGCTGTTTTAACATTAAGGAGCAACATTTCCCTGCTGCCGTTTGCCTGTTGTCTCTACATACTCTGTTAACTGCCTTGCCTGCTTTGGCTCTGTTATGCTCTGTCTCACTCGCACCGTTACGCACTGGAAATGCTGATGCATCTGAATGACGCCTATGCTCTGGCTACCTAACTGTAATTGTGAACGCTGTTGTGCGCTACATTATTCTTTTGTTTTTGTTGCTTTGCATTCCAGTGCCGCTTGTCAATATTTACCTTACCCATCACTGAGGTTCTCACTCTCTCTCTCTCTCTTCTGACGAAGGTCGACTCAAGTGTAGGTGTGTGTGTGTGCACCAGCCGCATCTGAGCGTCTCGACATTTGACGAAGACTTGCAAGTCAAGTGTTTTCTGCGTATCAAACTTTCAGCTTCTTTCCTTCACATTGCCATTGTTATCGCTTCAATCCCAGCAGCTTTTGATTTCAGATCATCAATTCTCTTTTGCGTGTCTTTGGTGCTTCAAGCAACAACAATAACAATAACAATAACAACAACAGCAGCAGCAGTGAGAACACGTTTAGTGCTTTGGCAATGTCGCAATAACAACATTAACAATAAATGCAACATTTGCGGGTTGGCAAGGTTTTGCGACATTCTCATGTCATAACAACAACAAGTACTTAGACTACACTGAGTGAAATAAAAATGTGTTCGAACTTTTATTTGGGTCCATTTACTCACGTTCGCGTCGCAGTTCTCGCTAATTATAATTATTAATAATTATCATGCAGATAAGTTTAGCATGCAGATAAATTGTGGTGCGTTTTCTCGTTTTTACGATATACAAATAAAGAAATACCTTCCGGGCACCAAAGCTGTCAGCCTCACAACAATACTTTTCAGACATAACCTAAATTTTCGGCCTATTGGCAGCCGTATAATAGTGATAGGACTTTAATCAATTTTTTCCAGGCTACATAAATTTATTTATTTATTTAATTACGAATTAAAACAGTGCTGCCCCGAATCAAAAAAAATATAATATAATATGCATATGTATGTAGATATATACTATATGGAGCAAAATTAAAAGCCTTCACGAAATTACAATTGAAATCTAAAAACGACACCAGCACGTTGGGGGAAGTTGATTTTCCAGTCCGCTAGCTATGCCCTTATTCACAGCTAAGACTTTCCGGTGGCGTTATTAGAGGCTGTAGCAGTAAGAGCCTATAGATAGTAAAAAGTTAGTTGTAAAGAAAAATCTTATAGAATTTAAGGTTAATTTAAGGCATTAAACTAAAGAAAAAGAATAAAGAAAAACAGTAGAAATGAAATTTCCAACCCGGAGGGGGAAGTTTTAGTAGACGGTCCAGCAAGCTGTGCCCCAAATTACAGCTGGGTTGGTTAGGGAAAGAAGAATCTAGGAAAGGGTAAGGATAGGATATGTATAAGAATAATGTAATTATTGAGTGGGAAATAGAGTGCGAAATTTCCGACCCGATGGGGAAAGATTATTAGCCACGCCGACAAGCTATAAACAGTAATGTTTTTCAACTACTTGATTCAAATGTAAGTTTCAAAATTGTACTCTCATTAAAACTTTGTGTAGGGTATGTAAAAGTCTGAATTTTTGTAGTTGTTTTTGAATATGAATATATTTTTAATGCCAAATCAATTTAGAGTACAAAACATGTTTTAAAAGATATTCCGTTTGGAAATCAGTTAGTTTTCGCAAAGGTATGGCCTATTGTATAGCGCTAAGTATTATGTTGTTTAAAACCTTTCAAGTTGTAATTTTATGAATTCTTAGCATGAAATTTGGTTGAAAAATTAACTTCCTCAGATTTGAAACAATATTTTAAACCAACTTTAATGCCCGCAATCGATTAAGTGTGCAATTTCAAGATATAAATTTTTTCAAAGTTAAAATTTTTAATTGTGTATTGTAAATTTTTTAATAAAAATTTCAAAACCCTTTTTTTAATATGAATATAATTTGATAAATGATAAATCAATAAGGAGTTCAAAAAATGACTTAAAAGACCGAACTTAATCGAATCGGTTAAGTTTTCGCAAAGTTATGGGAGGTTTTTCAATTTCTAGCATGAATTTTCGCCGAAAACTGAACTTGTTCAGAAGAATCTTTAAAATAGCGATTTGTACAACCTTTGATGACCGCATTCGATTAACAGATATTCGAGAATTCAATTTAATATTCTCGAAGTTTAATTTGTTTAAGAGAACACTCTTCTTTCTCTGCGTTTCGAGGTAGCAGCTATGTTTAATATTACGCAAATGCCTAGCCAACACTCACGGGCTGGTTTTTCTCAGTGTACGAGTGCGCTTTGCAGGCCACATAATAAAAAACATAAAAACGACCGCATTCGTGCCGCTTTAAGGCTGACCATATGTGCCATGCACCGTCCACGGTACGTGGTATACTACGTTATACGGTATACGGTCCACTTATGGGTCGTCAGTTGGCTTTCCGGTTTTCTTTTGGCTTTTGGCCGGCATTTGCATGAGCAGCGCGTGGGACACGCGATGTTGGCGGCACACAATTTCCCTGCACTCTCCCTACCCTCCCCCCAACATATCCCCCTGCAGTGCGACTCTCGCCACAGCGTTGACATAACTGATTTGATAGTTTGATTTTGTGCGCTGTTGCGCACAACTTTTGTTTTCTATTGCTTTTCTTTTTGTTATCTTTCAATTTCTTGGCATATTGAGCTCGAACTGTAGCTGGAACTGCAACTGGAAGTTTAGCTGCAGCTGGAACTCGGAACGGGAACTCGCACTTAACACATACACAAATCTGTTGCCCGCCGCAGCGACCTACTTTGCATTTAAGTTCAATGTCCTGTCGCCAGATCCTGGTCCCTGGATTGCAGCAAACAAAACCAGTTTCAGCAAAATGGCGCAAGGAAGTGTTGTACTCGTTAATTCAAGTTGAGATTTGAACAGGCCATTGAAGAAAGCGTCCCAGCCTTAGAACTTATCATTCAGGCCTGCGAGCTTATGATGCAAACAGCTTATCGATATATCGAATATCGAATATCGATTATCGTTTCGTCGTAAAATTCAGCAGAGCTAACCGCTGACTTGCATATCAAAAACTGATTTGTCTTTGCTTAAAACGATTCAATCAATGCGCACGCGTTCAGCAGATTAAATCGCTAACTGAATTTGCTTAGCTTGCTGTATTGAGAAAAAAATATCTTTTCTCTGATATATCGTCTGATATACCCACTCATCATACATGAATTCAATGAGTGCGTATTATTTGCAGAATTTTTGAGGCAGTCCTTTGAAATCCCACATTAAATGGCATATAATTTCGAAATTGTCTACCCGGGTTAGCAATATTGCTTATAATTATATTTCTAATTTCTATATAAAGTTGATATTTTCATCACAAGTTTAAGGTTTCAATGTGTTTCCTGATATTCGAACTTCTGACTTTGTATGTTTTAATGATTAGCAGCGAAACTTGTAAATATTGTTCAAGATTTCATATTATGGCAAAACTTAATGGTTTTTTAAGAAAGAAATTCTAACGCTATCAAAGCTCGTTTCATCTAATATCATTACATATTTGGAAGCAGAACTTGCTCTTATAAGATCTTTCAGCTAAATGAAGTGAAAAATTTCTCTTGGCAACTAGTTTAGATCTTTCGCGTTTGTTGTAGTTTAGCTGAAAGCTAATTTTAATGTCCCTCATCCTTGCAGAAGTCGCGTTTACTTTAGGTCGAGTTACCGCTGGGTTAGGGTTAGTCAATTACGAAAGGCGGCTGCTCCCTACTATAAATAATTAATTGAGTGCTCGTATTACAGAAGAACCGGTCGATTACAGAGCGTTGTCATCGTCCTGGCTGTCACAGGAAATCGCTCTTGATGTATCCTTGAAAACATGCATCCTGACTCGACTTGTTGGGCGCCAGTGAGCCACCGACAAAAACAATAATAATAACGAAAACAAAAACAAAAACAATAATAAAATTCTACATGTATTTATATACTATACGGGGGTAGTTTTTGCAACCACATTACCAGCTCCCCTCTTTCCCCCACAACCAATTCCAGCCAGCGCGCTTTAAGGGTCGTATGAGTCATGCCTGAGGCAAACATGGAGTATGCGTATTGCGGAGGGAGAGAGCAGGACTCAGGAAGAGAGAGAGAGAGAGAGTGAGAGAGGGAGAAAGAAAGGGGGATTGGAAGGCCTGTTCAAATGCAAGACGGTCCTCCCACTTATGACCCTTAGGGTTGTTGTTGTTGTTATTGTTGTTATTGGGGTGGCTTGAAAGTCATTTCCTGCCCAATGGACATGCAAGCAGAAGGACATTAACCTCGTGCACCGAGTGCGCCTGTTAATTGTGCTCTCCGCAATCTTTCGGATAACCTCAACAATTTGAGGGTCCAACTGTTATGCATACTGCGGGTACAGCTACAGATACAGCTACAGATACAGATACAGATACATAGATACAGACACAAATGACTAATACACGGAGGCTCGCACACCCAAACGGCGAATCGACTCTAAATTGCCGCTGGCTATTACATCATCATCAAGCACAACAATAACAACAAGAGTAAACAACATTTGAGCATTTGAAAAGAGCAGCAACATGAAGAAGCACAAGATGGCAAAAACAAAATACTGTCAAGGACAACGCCAAGCCGGCGGCAACAAATTGGAGCCAACGTTCAAAGTTTGTATTGTGAATGTTGAATTCAAATTGAATTGATTGACAACAGGGTTTGAGCGCAAATTAAATTGGCACGCTCCTCATAAGTACGGCATAAGTACGGCACTGCCCAGTTTCCAGTCAGCCTTGAAGAGCCTAAACATGCTCTAGCCCGGCTGTGAATACTTGGGAAGAGCAGCTAACAGGATCTGTACGCCAATTTTCGATAAATCAGCTTGAATGAAGTTGAAAATCAGAAAATTTGGTATATAAATCTGACAATTTCAAGAAAACAAGTAACCAAAAGGTTTGAAAAAGAAGAGGCTTGTTAAGAGTATAGTAAAGTTAATATGCATGTCGATTGCGTTAAAAAGAAAGTTGCACAAGAAAAGGTAATAGGAAAAGCAAAAAATAAAATAAAAAACAAGAAAGAACGGCTGTCTTCGGTGTGCCGCAGCTACATACCCTAGCAGGAATTAATTTCATACAAAACTTATTTTGTATGAAATTATAGGAAAGTACTTGAAGTATAATAAAACTCTCACTTAGTTTGGATGAAATATTTGTCTAAACAAAAAGTTGGGTGTAGTGATATAGTGGTCCGATGTTGACCAAATTTGATCAGATTGTATAAACTCTCTAGAGACTCTGTATGGGAAAGTTTGGTATAGATACCTTTATAAGCAAAAAAGTATTTCATACAAAAACATAGTTGTCGACCGATCATTCCTATGGCAGCTATATGTTATAGTGGTCCTATCCGGCCGGTTTCAACATATGCACTGCCTGCAGCAAAAAGAAGGGTTTGTGCCAAGTTTTATTACGATAGCTTTAAAACTGAGACTCTAGTTCGCATAGAAACAGACGGACAGGACATCGCTATATCGGCTCGGCTATTCATCCTGATTCTGAATATATATACTTTGTTGGGTCGGAAATGTCTCCTTCTGACCATTACACATTTCGAGCCAAAATTATAATACCCTCTGCTAGGGTATAAAGAAAACATTTTGCAAATGGGAAACTGAGTACAAAATTTGCATGTAACCAAACAATGGAAAATTCTAAAATAGGTTTTCTTAAAGACATGTGAAAGAGTATCTTGGATTGCATTACAATGGATGCCAATACCTGAGGTTAATTACAAAGTTGTTGTTTTTTTGTTTTTTTGGGGGCCAGTAGCTTGATTAGCTTTTAAATGATCATTAGTAGAATTACATTACATTAATGGTTTTCAGTCCAATTTGGCC
The DNA here is from genome assembly GCA_037075165.1 of Hirtodrosophila histrioides. Taxonomy (NCBI): domain Eukaryota; kingdom Metazoa; phylum Arthropoda; class Insecta; order Diptera; family Drosophilidae; genus Hirtodrosophila; species Hirtodrosophila histrioides. Next base: position 70,608 of record JBAMCL010000772.1, read on the forward strand.
ACATTGCCGTTTTGGCTGTTATTCAGTTAGTTTGTGGGCCACATAACTGACAACCCAACTGATTTGTTGGCGTTGTTAACGCTGTCATGGAAGCCATAGCACTGTTTTTCCACATTCTCTCTTCTTTCGCTAATGGCCCATTTATAAAAATAAATAAAAAAAAAATTAACTATAAGATGAACCACAATAACAACGGCAAACTGAAGCCACACTTTGAGAACATTATGATAAATTTAGTATATTCAGCCTGGGAGTCAGCCCTTAGGGACTTAGCGAGCAGGAGAAGAAGAACAACGACAATACCCAGAATACCAGATACAATTGTCAACGCTTGTGTCCCCATTCGTGTATCTATGTATCTGTATCTACATTGTGTATCTCAAATTTGTGTGCCAACGCAAAGTGTGAACAACTAAATTTAGAATGCTTTGAAGTGTTTGAAGCAAACGAGTATTGTGTTTAGTTTGGTTTTTAGTTTCGGTTTCAGTTACGCTACCTGAGGTGCGTAAACCGGCATAACATTTATATATATATATATATAAATATATATATATTTTATTTATGTATATACTTTATTTATAAGCATATACATATGTATAGTCATCTCTGGGGGACTTGAAGTATCTAGCAAAACTTTCACGCTCTCACAATGTACAATGAAATGAAACGTGGCTCCCTTTGTAGTTACTCTGCGGTATTTGATAGTCAGGGCATTACAACTTTGTCATCTACTATAGATATGGCTAAGAGCGAATTTTATATCAATTTGCAAAGTGAACACTTTATTAAGCACAAATGTTGCTGTTATTTAACCTTGGCGCCCAAACAGGGACATATTTCTTTGATATACTTTTGTTCCTTTTCAAATTGGCTTACTACTTTTACGTATACTAATTGGTTTTGAAATCGTGTCAAATTTTTTATATTTATGAGTTTGTTATTGATTTATTAACATTTTTTTTTTAATGAATGTAGACAGCGTTTTTCACAGGGCATATAAACTTTGGTGTGCTCTTTCTTCACTCTCTCACTCTCGCCGAAAATTAAGCATGTGAATGCTGCGACGCGCTTGAGTGAAAATACGTGTGAACGAACCGCACCAAAGAGTTCCAAAAGGCAATCTCAGACCGATTACCCCAGCTGAAGCCCCAACTTCCATAGCAAAAGCAGAAGCAAAGGCACAAGCACATTTCCCATTACTATAATCGGGCGAATCACCGAAAAACTTTTAATATTTCAGCAGGTGGCAAGTGGAATATTGATTGATAATTACTAGTAAGGGAAACATTTCCTTTGGCGACTGACTATAGAAAGATATGAAATATTCAAAGTTGAGGCTTCCTACGATTTTGTTGTTGAAGTTGATGGGCAATAGATTTTGTTGTCCTTCTCAAACTAATATACCTTAAGTCCATAATCATTATTTATTTGTATAACAATGCCATTAGGTATGAGTATCTAAGCAAGCTGCATTGTTAGACAAAACGTTTACGAATAACGCGCAAAGTGTAATTGAAAAATGAAGTGCTCACTCCAGGTAATGAGTCGAATATTTAAGAGAAAGATATTTGTGTGTAAAGTAATTGCTTTTATTTATTTAGATAATATATATTTTCTGTAAGTGTATTTACGGTACATTGCTTTGAAGATAGCTACTTAAAATATCTAGTATCTGTTGCAAGTATCTGCGAGTATCTTTTGTGGCAACGCAATAACTATGCACATTAGAAAGTTGCAAACAAAAACACATTTAAAATACCAATGAGCACAAGGGAATAGAAAAGTAAAACTTAAATTGAAATTAAAATATAAATAAAAAGAAATGTAAGTAGTTGAAACAGAAAAATATGAAGTCAATGCTGCGGGGGCGGGGAGAAGTGAAGTCAAGTGAAGGAATTGCCATTCGTTGGCGTTGGCGTTGGCGAATGTATTATGAACATAATTATGATGATAATGATGATAATGACGATCATCTGTATGGTCATGTGGCGCTGTCGACTGATTCATCAGTTGGTCACAAATTGATTGCGTTATCTAAGTACCGCAATTAAAATTCATTAAAATATTTACGCATTAATTTTCATACACTTTATAGGGAGTGGGGAATGGGCTTGGGAATGGGAATGGGGTTGGGGATGAGCTCATTTCGTGGGCGTTGCTCGAAAAAATCGCCGTTGAAATTGAGCCGCTAATTGTCGCTGCACACAAGTGAAACATATGCCCCATGCATATCATCAGCTACACATATATCGGTCAGGGTTAGACCCGGGTCCAGTTCTCATCCGTCATCCACCATCCGCCATCCGCCATCCGCCATCCGTAGAATGTGTGGAAAGAGTTCAGGGTTCATTCAGCTGTTGCTGCGTTGATTTAACGCTTTTGATAAGTGCTATGGAAGATGTTCGTATATAATAATCAACATTAAGAATTATGTTTTGCCTGAAAATGTCTTAATTGCCTCTGTCGATGATAGAAATAACAATTTGATAGATGTGTGTGCTAAGAGCTGATGAGAATTGGAGGCACTATAAAATGTTTTATGGAATTTGTATTCAAATTGCGATCTAGTTGAATGTTTTAGTTCTATTTCAGACCATAATATGGGGCACAGCTAAAAATCATATAATGGTTGACAGACTGCCTGTTCTAGAAAACTGTAATAGCTATGAGTAATTTCTAAATGCATCGAATGTTTTCATTTACTTAGTATGCGCCGTTCCAATATAGCATATCTCAGAACGCTCTGTTCTTGAACTTGTTCAAAACTGTCGAAATTCTAGCTAATTACAGTTATATGTATAAAAGTATATTTTCTAAAATGGCATCGATTGGATTTAATTGAATTGGATTGTAGCCTGATCGTTAAATTGAAGACGTATATTTATTTATAAACTCTGTTGGCTCGAAGACGTCTCCTTCAAGGGTATGTAAATTCTACTAAACTATTTTATTCCGTCACAATGCCAAAGTCTTAAACAAGCACCTGACTAATCCAACCTAACAGCTGATTGTCTTAGCTGGTTTCCATTGAAAAACTCATTGGCTAAGTGCTGATCGACGCTCCAAAAATGTAGCCCACACATTTCTAAGATCTGTATACTTGCAGTGGCGTAGGCAGGAATTTGGTTTGGGAGGGGATTATTTTTTGTGTTTGGGTTTTGTTTTGCTATCAAAAATCCAAATTATACCTAGTTTACACATTTTGGATCTGCGTGAACTTTTTCCCCAATTCGCGTCGTTAAGCAATATTCGGATGGGAGAAAACAATAGGCGGTAGCCCCTCTAAAAGAACCCCACACCCCCAAGCACATGCCACTGCAGATGCGAGTATGCATGTACATATATATTATATAGATTCTTGTGTATATGAAGATGTAAAAAAAAAGACCTACATATAAATTATATGGCGGCCTCGACACATACCACACAGCCAGCCCATGCACCATTTGCGCATATACAAATATAACTACACACACACAAGCATATTTATTATTTATATTCGTGTGTGTAGGTGTATGTGTGTGTGTGTGTATGCGTGTGTGTGTATGCGTGTGTGTGTGTGTGTGTGTGTATAGACATTCATTTACCTGACGCATTTTCCGAGTGTCGCAAACGATTTGCGCGCTTCGCTTGTTTCGCACATTTTTCATCTTTAGCCTTTGCTTGTTGCTGTTTATTTGTTTTTTATATACCTAAACTGTACTAAACTGTATGTACAGAGTTTACACAGCTTGACATAATGGGCCTAAAACTAATCAAAACATATTAGACTAAGCAATCCTTTCATTTGCATAGGTCTCAATTTATTTAGCTATCATATTGTATAACAATTTAAAAGTATTTGATTCTTAAGTTTTGTCTGCACTTGAACAATTACAGGGTATTTGATAGTCGGACCTTCATCTGGCCTAGCGAGCAGCATCCTCTTTGTTGTCTTTTAAAAGTTATATTTTATTTATATTGCTATTTGTCTACCCTCGTATCGGGTATTATGAGTTTGTCACGTGAGGGAAATCATATTGTAAAGTTACCAACTTCTTTCCACTCTCATAACTTTGTCAAAACTTAACCAATTTGCATGCAGAAGGTACCTTCAAGCTCTTGGCTTGTATTCTGGATCTGTCATCCCAAATTTAGTCATCTTTTAAAATGCATTTCATTTGATTTCCTTATGGGATGCTTTACTCCTTTACATAGAGATTAAAGAAAATTAACTGTTTGTTTCCAATTGTCTGAATTTGTTATTGAATTATTTATTTAGAAATTGGCTTAGGGTATTTAATATTTGGCAAGGCTTCTTCATTTTTATATTTTTTGCTGCAACGCCGAGGCGCAGAAATGTTTTCTTGTGATTTGTATTTACACATGGCAAATGGCAGAAAGAAAACAAATACAAATTGAAAGCAAATTAAAAGCACAGCCGACACAAGACATAATTCACTTCCAGTGAACTGAGGCAGCAGGCAAACAAAAAGAAAATTTAAAACATATTATAGTACAAGAAAATACCAAAAATTCTTTACACGAACGTAATAAATATGCGAATTTCTCGAAATGATGGCAACAGGCTGTTGGAGAGACTGTTGCAGGGACTGCAGCGAAATTTTTAAACTGGGTGTATACAAATCCTCCTAAAAATGCTATTGATTTAAAGATATCTTTACTGTTAGTAATGGTTGTTGTAAATTACTCGTTAACATTTGGACAAACTTCAAAGATTGAGCACATCAAACACCGTTATCAATATTATTATTTAAGAACTGTGTACAAGAGTACAAATGTACAGTTGAAGATCGTTATAAAGAATAATCGTTGGTAAACACTCGTTCTTAAGAACTCTAGTTTCTTTTGTTTGCTTGCTCGCTCTTTATTCGTTGTGTCCTTGTTCGATGAACTCGATAGCAAATACTCGTTATTAAGTACTCTTTATCAAGCACTCGTTATTAAGCAATCGGTATTAAACACTCGTTATCAAGCACTCGTTATTAAGTACTTGCAATCAATCACTCGTTATTAACTAATCTTTCTCAAGCACTCGCTATAAAATTCTCCTAATCAAACACTCGTTATTAAGCAATCGGTATTAAACATTCGCTATCAAACACTCGTTATCTAATGCGTGTTATTAACTACTCTTTATCAAACACTCGTTATCTAATGCTTGTTATTAACTACTATTTATCAAACACTCGTTATTAAGCACTTGCAATCAAAAGCTCGTTTTTAACGACTCATTATTTATTGGGAGAGACTCCATAGAATCATGATTGAAGACACTTGAGATTGTGCTTTAAAGTCACCCAAGTGCAACATGTTCATCATGAGGAACATAATCAGCTAATTAGCAACAACACCAACTGCAACATTCAATTGTTCAAATGTAGAGCATGAATATTTATGGGAAAACAACAGCAGCAGCTGACTGTAATACAAAACTCAAACTTCCACAAACACTGGAAATTAAATGATTGGCATTGATCGTGAAATTTGATAGCAATTGTGCCACGGAAATTTGCATACTCGTACTCGTATTCGTACTGCCTCCCAGACAAACTGTCTGACAAGTTGTTCGCCGGAAGCTCTAGGAAAGTGGGCAACATGCCCAACTAGCAACTTGAGACACTCGTCACACTCTTTCCATGCCCTGCACCCATTAGGAATGCATAAATGGGGTATAATGAACTTGTGCAAAAGTATGTAATAGGACAACAGGAGACACTTCTGATCCTATAATATATATTAAATGTAGAGTCAACTGCCAAAATATTGAAGGATTTTCTCCTACACTCAAAGGCCTCTTTTAAAATTAATATGACTATAATTTTTTTAAAGGTGTAGAAAAGAATAACAGAAATTTGGTTTCCTCTCAGTTTTAAAGCTATCGAAATGAAACTTGACACAGAGCCTTCTTTTTGATGCAGGCAGTACATATGTCGGAACCAGCCGGATCGCACCACTATAACATATAGCTGCCATAGGAATGATCGGTCGACAACTATGTTATTGTATGAAAAACTTTTTTGTTTATTATTGTTTCCTCACCAAACTTATCCAAAGAGAGTCTTTAGAGAGTTTATACAATCTGACTAAATTTGGACAAAATCGGACCACTATATCCCTATATCAAACTTTTTCATCCAAGCTAAGTGAGAGTTTTACTATACTTCAAATAGTTTCCTATAATTTCATCAAAATCGGACCACATGGCTCCCATAGGAACAATCAGAGAAAAATGAGGTTATGTATAAAAATGAATTCCTGCTAGGGTATATAGCTTCGGCACTCCGAAGATAGCCGTCCTTTCTTGTTTTGTCTCTCATTTAAATAACTGAACTGAATCGTTTGACATTTGCCAACAAAGTCGGCTGTTGCTGTTCCAATTAGAGATGGGCGCTGCTCGTGTTCCCTTAAGGAAGCAAGAAGTGTCCTTATTTGATAATCGGATTATGTGCACGATAATACAAAATAAATAAATACAAAAATGTATAGCTAACATATATTAATAAATATAGTCGTCTAGCATATATTAGTTAAAAGAAAATAATATGAAGTGGTTAAGGGTATCGATATATATTAATAGTTGATATTGATATGATATATCGCGTCTATAGCGAGCTATACTAAAATATCTCGATTGTTAGGCATTGTTGATATTATTTTCTGATAAGACATACATCGATTAATAATAAAATTGATAATTCACATCACTAGCCCCATCTCTAGCTACAATCTTAATTACATCGATTTTGCGTGTTGGGGGCCGTCTAATGAGCCATTTTATCTGCCGCTTATCCCAGACAGCACCCAGTGCAAGGCAGCGGTGGCAGCGACAGCGGCAGAGTCCCCAATTCTATTGACACCCCTCTGCCCTTACACATCCTTTTTTAATCTGTTGCAGCTCCTTAGTCTGCCTCCTCGTTGAAGTAGTCACCACGCACTTGGCAGTTTATTGTGCCAGTTTTTCTGTTCTTTTTTTATACTCTGTTCCCGAAGGGAAAAATAGTATATTGGGTTTGCGAAATGTCCGTCTGTCTGTATGAACGCAATATTTTTCCACACCTTTGAAGTTAGAGCAACCAAACTTGGTACAAACGTTGGTGTATATCCTCGATTTATGAAGTGTTAAGATCGCACCTCCCATCTCCACCCCCTCCTCCACAATTTTGAGAAAACCTGTATCTTCCACATTTTTGAAGCTAGAGTCACCAAATTTGACATACAGACTAATGTTGACCCCCTGGACAATTCTACATCAAACAAATTTGGCCCCCCAACCCCTCCCTCACAAACGAGCAAAAGTCTTCAAATTTGACATACAGACTGCTGTTTTCGCGTCTCTTTCCGAACCCACAAATAACCAAATTATACAGGACTGGAAACAGAGTATTCTGCAGTCGGGTGCGTCCGACTGCAACGTTCTTTCTTATTTGGTTCGTTTTTTTTGTTTTGCTAAACTTGTATAACGAGTGCCACTCGTTGCTGTTGTTGTTGTTTTTGTTCTTATTTTTTTTCGCTCTGAGGGGTGGGGCTGGGTGTACATAAAACATTTGCTCATCCAAAATGAATAGCCAAGAAATTCTTTGTGCATTCGCTGCGCGAATTGCATTTTGCCAGCGGTCATAAGAATATAGTTTAAATTTAAAGAGTTGCCAGAGAATTGTAATAACTTTTTACTGGAATATTTTAAGGGCTTTTCAATCTATTTGAATAAAATGCCTTCAATTTTTACTGGGGGTTAGTAATTGCAACCTTCAGCCAAATGAGCCAAATGATGGTCTGGGGAAGTACTATCTAAAACTACATAACAATAGCTTGCATACTAAACTTCAGAATGTTAGCTTATAACTCTGAATCACCAATTACGAACCGGTTCAATTTAAAAAAGTTAATAATAGAATATGTGCGCTAGACCAATGGAATATAGGCATTATATAATGGATAAATCCCAACTTTATTTCTTGCAGAATGTGGTGGACCATAACTGGTAACTTTGGCAACATTCTGCCCATCGATTGGTCCAAGTCGTACACACGCCAGATGCATATGCCGACCCTAAATTTGGGCCAGACGCGAACAAAGCAGCAACAGCAGCAGCGCAACCAACACCAACAACAACAGCAGCAGCAGCAACAACAGCAGCAACAACAACAGCCACAACAACAACTGGATGCACAAACACCAGGCGATGAGTTCAACGACTTGACCAGCGAGGATGAGGCGGTGGCCAATGATCTGGATATGCATGCCTTGATATTGAATGGCCTCAACGGGGATGTGGATGAGCCGATCAAAACCGTCGAGGAGGTAATTAAGGAGATTGATGAAATTATGGATGAGGCCGAGAGTCCGCTGGATGAGCCCGAGAACTGCGATTCGGAGGTCATTGAGAAGGCGCGCGAGGTCCTTGGCGCACCCCTATATGCGGAGAGTAAGTAAGCTAAAGCTGAAAAACCAACGATTGGGGGATTCTACGAGATGGTTATATACTATATATTTGCGCATTTCAATTATCTCCCGGAACAACATCTATGTTTTCCGAACTCTACATTTTTATACATCACTATATCGAAATGAAAACACAAAAGGCTTGTAAACCACAGAACTTGTACAAGTTTTAATTGACATCTTATTTATTATTAAAATATCGATAGTATCGATATATTTTGACATTTTTAAACCATTGATATTATCGAAAGTGCCCTCAATTGTTGTTCAGCTTTAGTTGAAACCATTGAAATTGTTAATCTCTGCTAATAACTTATTATGTATTGCTTGGGCAGAGCTGCAATATCTAAGCAGCACACAGCTGAACGAGCTGTACATGGAGATGGAGATGCTCATTCAGGAGCTGAGCGAGACACTCATCAATGAGCTGGCGCTGCGCGACGAGCTCGAGTATGAGAAGGAGCTGAAGAACTCCTTCATATCGCTGCTGCTGGCTGTCCAAAACAAACGTCGACAATATCACGTAGAGAAGAAGCGTGGCAAGTTCCAAGGTGAGCATTCAATTAATTCAATTGCCAATCCAATCTAAGCATTGTTTAATACTCCGACAGGTGCCGAGCCCAAATATTTGACCACTGTCATACCGTATCATCTGGAGAACGGGACACCCAACAATCAGTCGCTGCAGGTCTTAATCAAAAGTAAGTAGGGGACCTAAAGGTTTTGCTATTGTGCAGGACCCGTCCTAATCATTTAGGCTCTTAAACATATCAACTTTGTGCTCTTAAACACGCGGGGGCGCTTAGATCATTTGACCCTAAGATCATTTGTGATTTGCTCGGAACAATGATGGTTTTGACTAATAGCTTGCGGCTTAGATCTGAGCTTTTTGAAAGAACACAGAATGGAAGCTGTTAAAATACGATAAATGGCAACTAACGAAAAGGCATGAACAGTTCTCTAAGAGATTAAATATCCTACTCAAGTCAATCCTAGTATAGCAAAATATGTAAGGTATACAATGCAAAAGTGATTAAATTTATCGTAGCAAAATATAAAAACAAACAAGATTCTCATTTAACTTAATTTTCGACAGATACTTTAATTCTTATTGCAGCTAGAAGATGTAAAGATCGAATCTTATTGGAACATAAGTATGTAGCATTTTAAGAGTTCGGTTCAAATTTCTGTTAGCACAAAATAATATGCACTACTTAAATTTAGATTATCTAAATCTATCTATCTAGTCCTCTTATTCGGCTGATTCCGACATACTTTAAGAAACAGCTTCTATTGGGTTTTATTAAAATAAGTTCAAAACTGAGGAATTAGTTTGCATGGAAATAGGTTTCTCAGAAGGATTGTGGACGCTCCCTACTAAGTGCGCAACAATACCATTTATAACGATCTTGCTGTGTTACCAGTATCAGCAACAATTATCAATTTCGCAGAAAGGTACTGAACAAGCCTTCTGGCCCACACCAACTCCTTGGAAGCACGCTTAGCTAGACCTTATAGAAGCAGAACGGCAGGACGTTCTTAGAAAGGTTATTGAACCTTAGCTAAACGCTGTACACTCTAGTAAAGGATTGCCTCTCATGCAGACTTATTTTTACTCCCTGTACCCATAAAATGGGTAAAAAGGGGGTATTGGATTTGTGCAAAAGTATGTAACAGGCAGAAGGAGACATGTCCGACCCTATAAAGTATATATATTCTTGATCAGTATCAAAAGAGATTTCGATTTGGCCATGTCCGTCTGTCTGTCCGTCTGTCCGGATGAACGCTTCGTTCTCAGCAAATATAAGAGCTAGAGACACCAAATTTGGAATGTAGGTTCCTGTTTACCATACGCAGATCAAGTTTGTTTCCAATCTCTGATAGCTTACCCCGTTCCTCCGCAAATCGATCAAAACGTTTTACAGCCACAGTTTTAAAGATATAGCTTTGGGATTTGGCATGTGCACTACTTCGGTCACTCTTAATCTACTGTCCAAATTTCAAGTCGATCGGATAACAAACACGGAAGTTATTCAACGAACAAGATTCAGTACTGGAGCGAGGGGGAAGAAGAAGCACCGCCACGACCTGAAATACCTCGCCTGCGCTGTGTCTCGCGTGTGTGCGGCTTTGTGCATGTGTGCGTGCATGTGTAAGTGGACGAACATATGATTGAAAGTTTGAGACCTGGGTACAGGGAGTTTCGTAGTCGGGTATACTTGACTAGAGCATTCTTACTTGTTAATAACCTCTGTTAGTAGCTGTACGGAACGTACAGCAATCCGTAAATTTTATGAAAGTGTTTCAATTACACACAGCATAATATAATGTAAAGCATATAAGAAAAGAAAGAAATACTATATACTAGACGCGGCGCTCAGTTGTCCACATTAGGACTATATATAATCTATGGGTTTGAAAATGCTTCTATCGTGACAAAATCAAGGTATACCTTATTATAACATTATTTATAATACTAATGATCATTTATTGATTAATTAAAATTACATTTTTTTCTCACTTGCAGTACTCAAGGCCATCAATGAGGACAGTCCTACGGTGCCGACGCTTTTAACGGATTATATTCTAAAGGTCCTCTGCCCAACATAAATGACAACGGCTGCAACAACAAGAACAACAAGAAGAAGAACAACAATTAACAAATGCAACAGCAACATTAACAATATACGCTCTATCTCTCTGTCTGTGTTTATACGAGTATATATTTTATGATTAGTTATATTACTTATACTATGTACTACAAGCAAACTATTCGAAATGAATTGCGAAATGAAAGCTACTTCCTTCACGCTGCCCACCCCCAGACCCTGTCAGCAATAAACATTGTTAAGCGATAATACATATTATAATATGCTACACCATTAAGCAATAAAGCTTAGCAAGATAATGTCTAAAGATACAGATTCAAAATATAGTTATAGGGAGAGATTAAATGCTAATGCGTAAGAATGGATGCGAATGCGGATGCTGATACGGATAAGTTTATGTAATGCGTAAGCAAAGCTAAATTGCACGTAATACTCAATCTATTAAAATTCTTAACTATACGCTAAACAATTACCCAAAACTCGTAAGCTTCAAAATTTAAAACGTAATATCTAGAATACAAGTAATACGTGTTGTAATGCCATAAAAAAGCGTATAGAGAAATGAAAACTCTTCAGACGATGAAAGTTTTGGTCTCTTTCAATTTTTGTCGATTTGTTTATATTCGAAATGTGTTCGTCGCTGCTTTAAACTGAAATCTAATCAGTCAGCAAATATAAGAAACAAGAGTAACCAATAGCTCTATATAATATATTGTAACTGCATAGAAGTATCATGTATCTTGTGTCGTAAGCATAGATTGAAATGAATTGAAAACAATGCAAGTGTATTAAAAATATAAAAGATATGTGTAATTTAAGCGCCAGTTTATATATTTACCTGTATGTTGTACGTACTAAATAATTGTAAACTGCTTTCGCTCTTGCTCACCTTTGCTTCAAGATGTGCTCCCAACGAGTTTGCATTTTGCTAAATCATAAATCTCAATTCAGCATCAGGTTTATTATTATTATTATGTGGCACTGTACGAGTGTGTATGACAATTGTTTTCAATTTGTTACAGTTTTATTATTTTACTATCACTTTTATTTTATTTTATTTTATTTAATTTTTTTTTTAAACATTTTTTTGCGCTGCATTTTGCTTTAAGATACAAATAATATTATTATTACTATTACTATTATTATTATCATTATTATTATTATTATTATTATGTTTATATGCGCGAGGCGTGGCGAGACGAGGCGAGTTGTGCGCGTGGCCATAAAATGCTTTTTGTTATGTTAAAAACAATTTCATTTAAAATGTAAGTTTAATTTGCATGCAAAACGCTGTGTTATTTACTTTTACCAAACATGCATAAATACAAATACAATTAAAATGTATACACATACATCTATAGCTACATCTATAAAATATTAGATATTGTGAGAAACACAAATAAATAGCTTACAATTCAGTCAGGCGCACAGTGCATTTTGTTAACTACGAGTCGAGCGAAACAAAATAAAAATAAAAGATATATACATATATGTATAAATTAAAAATACAGCTGCGCTAAAAATAATAGTTTTTAAAAGAAATATTAATTGATTGTTGAAAGCATATAAAATCGATCTTAAAAACAAGCATGAGACACACAAGAAGTTAATGAAACTATAATAAAAGAACTTTTATGTTTTTCAAGCAAAATGTAATTAATATTAAGCATGTGCTTCAAATTATATATATATATTTTTTTTTGCAATTTTTCTACAAACACTATCATTTCACTCTGCCTAATTTGAGACACTTAGTAAAAAGTAATTTGATTGGGCTTACGTAATATGAAAATTGTTAATATTATTATTTTATTGAGCTCATAAGCTAGAACTCTTTAAAAAATGAAATTATCAAGTCAGATAGATTTCTGACAGTTTTCAAATTAACAACAATCGCGACTATTATTTTGAGCGCAACTGTACATATATAGGTAACAAATTAATTGTTGCATTGGACAGTCCAAAAACAACAACAAAACCAACAAAAGCAACATTTATATCATGTTTGAAATTTCACACACAACAACAAATCAAATCAATGGGAAATCTTTTAACTTCGGTTAACCGAAGCTTGCATACACTTTTTTCCAAAAAATAATTAAATCTACTTTAACGACGGCTCACAATTGTTTGTGATTTGGGGAATTTTGGAAAATTTATGGAAAATTTGTACACCACATTTAATGCAAATCTTAGGTACCTTTAATAACAAACAATATGCATTCATACCTAAAAATTACCTTAAATTATAAAAGACATACATACATACAAAAAAAATAAAAAATACAAATAATAAAAAAAATCAACTGCATAAATGTTTACGATTTATATAAATATATATATCGATACATATATATGATTGCGCTTTAAAATATATTAAAAACACGATATTTATTAAAATGCAATTTCAAATACTACATAGGAAAAGGAGAATTACTTTTTTTTAGGTCTCAAACAGGCAACAAGTAACAAATTGCTATATGATAAACAAAGAAAAAAACAAGAAAAATCCGAAACACGTAAATTTGTAAATTTAATTAAAATGTCCAACTTAAAGTCGATAGCGCGGGCAAACAAAGTAAGGAGATTATATTTATTTAATAAATTAATAAAAACAAGAGAAACACAAAATAAAATGCATTATATATATATGTATACATGCAATGCAATGCTCTATATAAAAAAGGGAAAAACTTTTAAATTGCTTAAATAAAAACAAAATGACAAAAGCTACAAATCTCGTTTCTTATTTAGTATTTAAATTATTTATTCGTTATTTTTTCAATTGCAGCTTACAAATCGAATACATCGCATGCCAGTGTTGCCCAAACAATTTAAAATTTGGACTTAGGCAGAACACAATTTCATTTCAATTATTTTATTTCAAATGTCAGGATAATGTATGAGAAAAACTATATACGGTAGGTATTAATATGATGCACAAAGTGACTGTATATTTTGTTGTTAATTGCGCAGTGGACAATCGTTTGCTCATACATTTTTAAATAAATCGCGCACCGCTTGCGACAGTGTGTACACACTTCTGTTAGCGAGCAGCTAACATCGATGCCTTGCTGGCCGCTATCGATAGCAGTCGTGCTCGACGGCTCACATCACTACGACAACTAGCCTTGCCTATCCATAGTTTTTTTTTTTTGTATCCAAACAGTAAAATAAGTTTAATCAAAAGCATCTACACATAAGTTTAATTTTTTTTTCGTTAAGTGTTAAATTTATTTATTTTTTAAGTGCGCGTTTAACAAGAAAATGTCATCGCGAAGGTAAATCCAATAGGAAATCGACAAAAATACACACAAGCGCATATGTAGCATACATACACACACATAGACACACACACACAGACACACACAACACAACGCACACGCACACATACACATAGATACACTCTGGGGCTATTTACATATGTATAAGTATACACAAAAATCAAAAAGCAAAGCAGAAACAAAATACAACAACATTGAGATAAAAAGTGCAACAAAGTGCTGAAAGTAAAATGCCCCAAAGCAGCAGCCGCTCACCCCTCGCTCCGCGCCCCAGCTCCCTGCAATATCGCCCGTGCTGCTTCTGCTGCTGCTGCTACAGCTACAGCTGTTGCAGTTGCTGTCTGCAACCTTTGTTGCTGTTGCTTCTGTTGTTGTTGCTGCTGCCGTCATGGAAGGGAAACGGTTGGGAACGGCACAGAATCGGGGGCCTGGTTAGCCAGGTGGTAGGACGTACATAGGCATAGGCGGTGTTTGCGGGGTCGGGAGAAGTGGTGGTGCTGTGCTTGCGAAACGACACGAAATTTTAATTCGTGTCACGAAACTCAAGAAACATCACAAATGTGCCTGTTCCCATTTCTGATTCCAAACCAATCATTCGGAATCAATATTGCTGAATTCTGAATTCGAATATTCGGTTTGGGCAAGTGGAGTGAAAACTAATCGGACATAAGTTCAGAAAGGAAAACGTTTAGACCGTTGTTTTTCGAAATTGTTGTATGCTTCTGAGTTCCGAAAAGTGAACGATTATTCGATTTGAAATGATTTCCCTTAAGGCAAAAGTGGCTGTTATTTCATTCGAAAACGGGAGCACAAAATTATAAAACGATTTGTTATGAAAAGTGCTCGAAATTGGGAACTTAAATTTCGTGAATTGTCGTGATATGCTTTTTGATTACCTTCAATTAGTGATGGGCGCGTGAAACAATATTCCCAAAATACATTTGTTTTCCCCGATTTCGCCCGTCCCGAGATGTTTTCGTAGTCACCCCAGTTTTTATTACATGAGCACTTTGCTTAAATTCTTATACCCAAACAGAGGGTAATTTAATTTTGTCACGACATGCTTAACGCTTTAAAATAGTCGTTTCCGACCCCATGAAATATATGTACATACACGTATACAGTCATCCGGACAACATCGTACACCTTCAATCTGAAAACATTTATCCGAAATATATGTTTATGCAATATCAGAGGCCATCATTTAGTACATACATATATTGAAACTTCTAAGGCCAGTCGGTAACATTTATTTTGCTATAGCTAACAATTTGGGATAATCAATAAGGGCACTTTTTTATATGGATGCTGTATCAGGAGGACTAAGTTCCTGCATAAAAAGTTTGGCTGTTTATAAAGTTTCGGGTTACCAAGAAGTTAGCTAAGATCCGATCATACGAGTATATGTCATGGAAGAGAGTTCATTGCTTATTTCTTAAACTGTGGTCAAATTTTGAAGACGCGAAAACATTTTGTATTTTATAATATTAACATTTTGGGGATTCAGTAGAAGAAGAAGTTTGAGAATCTGCGGGGTCTTAGATACAAATAATTGAGAATTTTAAAAACTATATCATCCAGTCTCTACTTTGAATACATCTTTACACACACATCCATAGGTTTTGTTTGCAACTTGGATAGTTATAAACTGTACGTATTTGTTTGCTCACTTACAGATATTTTCACCCAATGATCACGGGCATCGAAGCTGAAACATTACTACAGAAACAAGGTTTTGACGGTTCATTTCTTGCACGTCTTTCTTCCTCAAATCCGGGCGCCTTTACGCTCTCAGTTCGTCGTGGCAACGAGGTTACACACATTAAAATCCAAAACAATGGGGATTTCTTCGATCTTTACGGTGGTAAGTGTGCCAAACCCAATCAACAGCTAGGCCACCGTTAACTAACCACCAATTATCCCCCCCTCAATAGGTGAAAAGTTCGCCACATTGCCGGAGCTGGTACAGTACTACATGGAGAATGGTGAGCTGAAGGAGAAGAATGGTCAGGCCATTGAGCTGAAACAGCCGCTCATATGCGCCGAGCCCACAACGGAAAGGTGAGTCCAACTACCAGATGCCAGATGCCAGCTGCGATGGCACTATTAGCAGCTGTTATTCTAACAATAACAACAACTGTTATTGCTTCTAAACAGCTGTTACTTTTGTTATGTTATTGTTATTCGAGGAGGTACGTACAGCAAATGCCTCGATTAATGTCGCCATGCTGTCTATAAAACACACAAATAAACATGCATGTGTATATGCATCATGTGCTTGTGTGTGTGTGTGTGTGTGTGTTTGTGTGTGTGTAATATGCATATCTATGCTATTTTCCCTTGAACCAATTTCGCACACCCTAGTGGGGGTATTACAATTCTGTTATGGAATGTGCAACGCATCAAAGCAGGCATATCGAATTAATTTAAGGCAATTTGCTGATCTGCCTCTCTACTTCAATGGAATAAGTACAGTTGCTTTCTTTGATTGCAATATGTATACATATATATCTACATAGTATTACATAGTTGACATATTTCTATTTAATATAATTACACCATATCGGGTTGATTGACTTTCACTGTTTGTGCGACTTTAATAGGAAATAATTTACTTTTAAAGTCTACAAGAGTATTTGATCTTCGGTACTCTGAAAGTACATATACATATATATTTATATTCCTTCTAGTTTATTTTCTCACTATAGATATGTTCGAGTATATATAGAAAAGTACGTGCATAATTGCGTTGTTTTCTCATGGGAGCGTGATGCAATTTTTTGAGTACTCGAAATCGAGCAGTATATAGTATATGACAGCTGATTATCGTCAGCGTGCATAGCACCTGGCATTATTTTTGGTGTTTATTGATCTAGACTACCGGGCATAAAAAATAAAAAATAATTGTATTCGTGAGTCAATCAAACTAAGATGGCGAAGCAGATCTAGAAGATGAAGCTACAGATGAAACATTCTTAATAGAATTCGATTTATGATGGCAGTTGAAAATGCAGGAAGTATGGTTTCGGAAACTAGACAAGCCGACTCTTGACACTTTTCAACATAACCAAAAATGAACCACCCCGAAATATGTTTTAAGATGGCACAATGTATTAATTTCCCTAGGATAAATATTGTACAATATAGAAAGAAATGTATTTTCAGAAGTGTTGAAATTTTAAATGCCAAATGAAACAAGAGAGAATGGCTATTTTCGGCGCGCCGAAGATATATTCCCTTGCAGCAATGTTTTTTAATACACAAACTCAATTTTCGACCGAGTGTACTTACGGTAGCTGTATAATAATATGGTCCTATTTTGGCAAATTTCAAGCAGATTCTATAAAATATAATAAAATTCGAGTTTGGATAAAAGTTCTGTATAACCAAAAGTTTTCCCTACAAAAACTTACTTTCATCCGATTGTTCCTTTTGGCAGAAATGGAAGTTCGACTTCAACTAAATGTGGTCAGCCTATACAAAACAATAGTGTACAGTTCATTTGCTGAGTTCGCTCAAAGCATTTTTTTCACAATTCATTTTTCGACCGATCCTTCCCATGACATACATATATGTATGTATGTACATACATATATGATATAGATGTCTGATTATGATAAGATTTGGTCAGATTATTTTAACTATACCGACAGTCCGATTTTGAGAACTTGATGTTGATATCTTGACAAACTTAAGAACATAACCGTCGACCGATCGTTTATCTATATAGCAGATATATGAATTATAGTGGTACGATCCGATCGGTTCCGAAATATTTATATGTACTATGCCGCAAACAGAAGCACCTTTGCCAAGTTTCATTACGATAGCTCTAAAACTAGTTTGCATATAAATAGACGGATACACATCGCTAGATCTTTTCGTAAAAAATCGAAAATGTTATATACTATGAAGAGAGAGAAAGTGTAAGGGCCTAAGGGCCTAAATTTCTAAAAACAATATTTAAAAAAAAAATCAAATAATATACACTTAATGTAAAATTTATCTAATCAAAAAACTTAAAAAAGGAATTCAGCTTACAATTTTTTTTGTATTTTTTCTTTGCCAAGTTGTTAATAAGTAGGGTAGCTAAACTGTGTTTAATAATAATAATTATAAAAGTAGGTAGCCACATGATATCTCAATTGCTCAAGACCCCATTTTGGGTTCGAGATGATAAACAGCTCAACTTTCAGCTTGTGCAAATCGGCCAATGATTAAACAACTTATTGGGCAATTCGATGCGTTTGTTGACAATCAATGAACTAAATAAACATTACGCAAGGTGTTGTAGGCGTAGTGGTTAATAAACAGTTTGCGAATTATGCTGCTGCGAGAAGAAAGCTCATAGCGATCGTTGTACGCTGCGTTAACAGCGCGGCAATTAACAGACGTGTGCATGTACGTATGTTTGATTAACAGCGCACTGTACCCATGATCATGTTTACATGTTAACAGAGCCTGTTGACGTACATACACATGAACGACTGTAAGAAGGTTGCGCAGATCGCGAGATAACATTGTACTTGGTTGCGCATTACGTCACAATAGACAAAACAAAATTGATATCTTAAGTTATGTTTAATTGCGTATGATAATCCACAGCTAAATATGATACTTGGTGTGTCGAAGCAGCTTATTTTAAAATAAAACGTTACCTGTCATCCGATTAAGATTTTTTATTTAAATACATATAATAATACATATGTATTTACTATAATATTATTATATCTATTGCTACAACTGTCATAAAGCTCGTCACTTGACGTTTCTCTTGTTTTTTGTGTGTGTGTCTGTGCGTGATTGCTAACATTATTCAATGCAATTTAGTGTGAATAATTCTTTAATTCGATTTAACGCACTCACACATGCAACTGCAAGGTATTCGCCATAGGCATGTTAACGTGCATACACACAGATGTATATATTTACATATGTTTGTATGTAGCATTAACAGTGTCTGATAACATACATTTTTATGCAAGCATGAACACATACATATGTATGTATGTATGTACACGTGTATGCGTGCAATTGTTAACAAATTAAAATGAAATTTAGTGTGAATAATTTTTAAATACGATTTAACGCAGTAAGTTACACACACACACACCCACGTGTTTTTGTCCATATATGCAATGCATTGTTCGCGTGTTGTTGTTTTCGTTGTTGTTGCTTATATTGACTTTTGCAACCCACAGACGTAAAATTATTTTTGTTTTTTTTATTGCTTATTAAAATTTTTTGCGTCTGACTGTCAAATATTTGAATACAATGGATCTTCCACTCACACAGCAAAGCTCTCTCTCTCTCTCTCTCCGTCTCTGTCCCTCCCACTCAACTTGGCACTTTCTCTCTTGCACTTCCAGGCTCTCTTTGTTTGATTTGTTTTCAATACTTCTTTGAAGCACAATTTGTGTCGCCAATGTGTGTGTGTGTCTGTTGTGCATTGTTGTTGGTGCGTTTTCCGCATCCTAACGGTCAGCCACCTTTGCGGCGCAGCACGTGCCACGCCCACCGTCTCTGACCGTCTGCCTCTTGGCTAATTTTGGTTGGCACTTAAAAATACTTACACACATCCAACGCCCGATTGTAAACTGTGTTAAGTGAGCAACGCTGACGTTAAAGCCAACCCCTTAACGGCCCCCCCTCACCGCCTGACCCACACCATACCACACCACAACCAGCAGTAAAATCCACACCCAACACGGGGCACCACCAGCAAAATTTGGCATTGTGACGTTCTGTGGGTCGACTTATCCGAGTTGTTGTTGTTGCTTTGGTTATTTTTAATTTGGCCAGCGTTTCATTTTGTATTTATATTTATAAATATCAAAAATGTTGCGTAATTATAAAGTTGCACGTAAGTACATTTCAATTTGATTTGTGCTTTTAACTGATCTTTGATTTTATTCTTTTTACTGGCACGTGACGCTCTTTCAATTGACGTCTCTTGATTCTAAAATTAGCTTCCAGCCAGCTCCTATAATTTAGGATCACTCCTGTTTTATTCTAAAACTGTTCAATTTTCACTTTGTGGCTTGATCTGCAGTTTTAATGGCTCCAAAAAGTTGTTTCCAAATGGCTACCAGAATAGGATGACTCCTAGAACTCAAGCTGATAAGCTTTTTCTTGTGGCTTGACCTCTGCTTTTATAGTTCCAACAAAACTCAGCGGTCATAGAGTCAGAGAAGGCAGCTTTCACAAAGCTTTCAGTCAGCTTCGGTTCATTAAAATGCCATCGATACAATCTTTAAAAGCTGTAATGAAAAATTTTGATTTAACAAGTTTTCAATCTGTATTTATGATATTCAAACAGGATTTTGTAGCCTGCAGATAGAAATCACTTTATAATACTGCGATGTCTAATATTCGATATTTGATTCCTATTCATTAAAAAGCCCCCTTTCTCGACCTTTGAGCACGCGAATCGGAATTGAACTGAATAAACGAAACGTAATTGCAATTAACTTTTAAATGCTGTTTGTTTAGTGGAATCGAAACATTTAATAGTTGCAATTAAGGCCGATAATTGTTAATTCCAGTACTTTCTTCACGGCTCGGGCGAAACGTTCCGTTCCGTTCTCCAGCCCGTAAGCATTCTTAATGTAAGTAGTTCCACAATTCCACACTGGAGAACCACTTGACGGAGGCAGTCGCAACAAATCTGACAATAATCAATTAAGTTTTCTATACGTTTTGTGTCGGCGTGTTGGGTAATGGGTCGCGCACCGCAAACACCTGTAGCCCCATTGCCAGGGCGCCCGCCTACCCGCCTACCCGCCTACCCTCCCCCCAAACCCCACTCACCCGTTTCGGCCTTTCTTACCCCCTTGGAGACCGCCTCATTTGAAGTGCTTGAAATGCTAAATGTTTACAATTTTCGCCATTAAGACAAGCCTACAAATACTTAATAAATTATGCCGAGCACGTTGACAGCTTCTATAGCTGTATCTATAGCTGTAGGTGTAGCTGTGTATCCGAATCTGAGAATTGAAATCTGTATCTGTATCTGCGACATAGCGTGTCGCTTCTATATAGCCACATTAATCGTTCCATATGGCATATATATCCCAGTTATTGTCTCTGGTGCGTGTCAGCAGTCACATACACCAGTTGTGACGTCTGGCACATCCTGAATAGGCACTTAAGTAATTTTATCTAACTATTTGACTGTCTATTTACTTGGCCCACTTAATCGATTTACCTATCGCATTCTAAGATAACACGATCGCGATCAGTAGATCTCTTAGCCTAATCGGAATAAGGTTTTCAAAACGTCGCAGTTCTATTTCGGATTTCGCATTGTGGAGTAGTTCCCCCCAACAAGCTACTCACAAGCTGCATTTAGATGAGGAGAAAATAATCCTATGTTCAATCTGCGACTAAGTATTCTGATTCGCAATTTGAAATTAATAACTACTGATCTCTGCCTTGACTGACCAGACTGATTAAGTAAGTGCAACATGACATTTGATGTTTGTAAACACACCTCACAACAACGATCTTACGGGTGTACGATGATCGGATAATGTGCTGATCTCCAGCTGAGATACAGTTGATCTCATTTGCATGTACATTCATCAAGTGTCGTGTTGGCTGTCAGATCTGTGGGAATCCTATTCCATCTTACCTCAACTGATCTGTTTACTGTTCAAATTAAATTATAGGAACACATCTCTAGTGTTCGTGCTTGGAAAATTATGGATATTAGAAACTTTTCTTCTAAGAAAAACTTTGTATTTCAACTATTTCTGTTTTTTTAAGTCTAACTAAACCTAAACTAAAAAACATACCTTAATCTTAAGTTTTTTTTATACAAATCTTATGTATAAAAGACAGCTCTATTATTTGGAATCTCATTTAAAACAGGAGCATAAGATTTATTTATTTTATTTTGAAGATTCAAGTTAAGTCCCTACTCATTTTAACGTCAATATTGCGCTATTTCTGATGTCAATAAGTGTGACCCCAAGGGATTTTTGACCAGTCTTTTTTCCTGGATCTGATTGTGGTCTACTGAATCTTATCCAAGAACTTCTCGAATTCCTAAACATCTCACTTCCCTGATCTTCTGCGACTAATCTTAGGCAATTATTCGATTGTTAGTGAATACAACTTAAGATGAGTGTTATATCATTGAAATGTAATGTTTGTTAAGAAACTGTTTAGGTTTCTTACATGTCGTTGCACTCTACTGAATCGTATCCAATAACTTCTCGAGACTGTTCCCCGATCTTTTGCGACTGATCTTAAGTAATCTTATGCTTACTTGATTCAACTTCAATCGGTGATCTCTAACCAAGCGCAGTTATTCAGATAAGAAATCCAATGTGTACGCACGAACAATTCAAAACACACAGTTAGAGTCTTGTTAGTATACCTTATAGTATATAGAGACGTGTATAAGTTATATCCTAAATGGCCTACCCCTCGATTTAAGCCACACAGCACGAACGTGCGGCCAACCGCAAATGGACGTGGACAAAGACGGGCAGGCCGACATGGCACATGTTCATGATTATTGATTTGGGTAAATCCCTCACACGAATTCGGAACAGAATAACGTGCAATCAGTGGGGAAAGGTTGTCCTTCACATAGAATGTTCGAACCCCAGCCGCAACCCGGAAGATCATTGATCACAAAGAGAAAGCAAATGTGTAAGCAACTTTTCAGCCTGGCAACAGCTATAAAATGAATATAGAATGTAGATATTTTGACCCGTTTTACATTAACTAGTCACACACTTCAGAAATTGTGCACGTACGCCCAAAATACTTTTACAAAGAAAACAGATCTACTCCCCATTGTTAGTAGTTAATAACAGTTATTTTCGAACTGGCCCATAACTCATCACGAGGTAATGATATACTTAACTCTAAACTAGTGATTCATCTAAAGTGTGTAGAGTTATTTTTGATTAGTCTAGATTAGACTCAAAGGTTTAGTGTAGTACAAGTGACTAAGTGTATGTGGCGTGACTTTAGTCCAACAAGTTCGGGAACTTGGGTTTTAGCCGAAACATTCCTGCTGTTATCCAAACAAATAGTCAAAGGTATTTGTATTTGCGTCTCCGTATCACGAAAGACATCCTCAGAATCAAATGGTTTAACACTTGCATTCTGCAAAAATTTATTTTAAAGTGTAAATTAAAGTGATTTGTTTTACATTTGAAAACGTATCAAGTCTCAACCCAAAAATTGCGTTTAGTTATAATTATTTAGGCAAATGAATAAAATATTAGAATTCTAGACGGTATACCCAGGCCTTGCCCGGCGAAATATTTAGATGAAAGTGCATTATTTAAATTTGACTACTTTCGTCAACCGTAAGAAATACACATAAATAGCGTATTACAGTATTCCCTCCGGTGGGGGTTGGAAACTAAATAGTTGAGCCGCGTGACTAATGTTTCTTGTGTAGAACCTTGAAAATGAGTTTGAAGCCAATCGCATGAAAATTAAATATGTCGAATGCCAGAGTTTTCCGCTGATTTTCCGACCATGGGGCTGAATTTCCCAAAATCGCTGACACACGTGTCAAATTATTTTACGTGAAGAGCTTTGAAAATGAATTTAAAGGTGATCGGACTATAATTGGACTTTTGCCCATACAACCTTGAGACCCCCGCTTTCCACCCATGGGGGTGGATTTTCTGAAATCGGTTAGATATGTGTCAAATGAATTTTTGTGTAGATCTTTGAAAATGAGTTTGAAGCTGTTTGGATGTTAAACAAAAAAGTTTCATACAACAGTTTTCCGCGATTTTCCACGCTTGTGGGTGAAATTTTCCAAAATCCCGTCTGTGCACTTTCATCATAGATAAAAGCTACTGTGAACATTTCAGCATCGTAGCTCTTACGGCTTGGGCTGTGCGATGATTGGCAATCAGTCAGTCAGCACAAAGTCTTTTATATATGTATATAGATGCATTGAAAAGAAATTTACAACTATATCAAAGCTAAATAATTTGAAGAATATTGATAGAGATTTGCGAATAGAATAGCCATAGATAGAAAGATATAGATTATAGATTATCATAGATATTCTATATATATATATATATATATATATATATATATATATATATATATATAAGTTATATATATATATATATATATATATATTTTACATTATAATATATAGATAGATAATCATAATATTTTCCTATTCTATGAAAAGCTCTTGTGTTTTCACAGATATCTAAACCAAACACAGCCAAATAACAGTATAATTATAATCTGTTAATCCACTGAATATTATCAAAATCTAAACCCTGTTTATAAGACTGAATCGATCGCTCCAATCTTGTTATTTAGTTGTTGTTCGCTATACAGTTAGAGGTTGACAAGATGTAAGGATCAGATTACCATATCGTAAAACTCTTTTAGGATCAATTTATTTCAATAAGTCGAGGAGTGTCTTTAACCTTCGGTAAACCGAAAAAACCTGTTGATTCTTGTTTATGTTTGTTTTATATGTTAATTTTAACGCATAGCGGGTTGAGTCATTCTCCGAATCCAAAGAACTATGCAAATATACATACAGTATATGCTCAGCATGTAAATGTAAATGACTCATGGTTCGGTTCTCGCTCAGCTGTCAGCTGTTGCATGCAACATTGCAACACTTTCTTCCTTGCTCACTTTCAATCCCACTCATAGGGGTATACGAAGTACAGATAACATTGAACTTGGTTAAGAACTGTTTAGACCCGTTTCAAAATCGGTTAGTAACCTCGGCCCCGGCCCACAGTTGTACCAATGTCGAGTCCCACTGAACAGCGGCTCCAGAGTCTCGGATAACGTACTACCACATCTATAAACAATAGCCGTAAACAATAACGTGGATCGGGGATCTGGAATTGAGCATTGGGCCGCCGAATGCGTCGCATAGTTTCGCGCCTCGCATATTAAATGTCGCAGCCCAAAAAGTTATTAACAATAAATTATGTTTATTTGTTTTTTTTATGCATACTCGTATCTTAATTTTCGGCTCATGTTTTTGCTTTTGTTGTCGCTCGTCGTGCCCGAATGCGATCGCTGGTATTTATACTCTGTTTCCAAAATGTTTTTGGAAAAGTATATTGGGTTTTCTGCATCATTCAACATTTTTAGAGCTACAGTTAGCAACAATATTAATGACAGACCGATTAATATTGATCTCGTTGACAGATCTGCTCCACAAAGTGTTTGTCAACTCCACCATCTCCCTTGCAAATGAGCAAATCTGTCTCTTTAGTAGTACCGGTAGAGTCACCAAATTGAACATACTAGGAACAGAGTATACTGCAGTTGGGAACGTCCGACTGCAACGTTCTTACGTGTTTCTTATTGTAATTATTGCTATTATTAATATTACTATTATCAATATTGTTGTTGCTTGCGAGCAGCTGTTTTGGGAACATTTTGCAAAGACGAAGGTCGTTATTTTAATTTTCTGATAAATTATTCATTTTGCAGTATTCTGCTTAGAAATGGAAAAGTCTGATTAGCTTGTGATGTCCACAATCGATTAAGAGTTGAATTTCAAGAATCTAAATTTTTTTTTTTTTAATTTACCAAGAGATATCATAAGAAAAATTGTCTGAAAATATTCGTAAAATATGATTGTTTTAGAATTGAATAAAATTCAACTGCCAATCACCGAAAAGGCTTTCTGCAAGGGAATCGGAAGACTTTTGACTTTTGATTTTGTTCTTTTTTGTCTTCAAAATCTTGTAATTATTTATTTAACTAGTAAAACAGAAAAAATATTATTTTCGATATTAAACTTAAATGCCGAACAAATCTAAATTACAAACTAAGACTCAAAAGACATTCCACATTGAAATCGGTTGTTGAATTCTGAATAAGGCTTGGTATTTTGTCAGTGCACTATTTTTATATCTTAAAAGTAGATGGAAAATGGTGCTAGCCCTACATATAAGTAAGAAAATAAGAAACAAAGTTTTCAAGCAAATTTGGAAATCAGGAAGGGTATAATTTAGGGAAAAAGGCAGGACAAAGGGAAATATTTCAACCATTATTATTATTTAAGAGAGCTGATTTATTCAGAGAACTGATTATTAGTGAACACCCCTGATTTGAATTTGAAATCACTTTATCGAGCGTGCAGTTGAATTGTAGAAAACAGTAAAAGCTAAATATATATTTTCATTTTCATTGCTGATTTATTTTGGAGTATGTGAAACGCTAAAATAATATTTGGAAAATGATGAAAGGGTAAATCGAAAATAAATGATGAATAATAAGATTCATCATTTCCTAAAGATATTAAGGCTTGTCTTTGTTTTTGTTGTTGTTAATTTCTTTAAATAGTTATAAGTTGAGTGTTTTATTACATACTTGTACATATGTATGTATATATGTATGATTACAGCGGATTTAGTGCTAAGTATACATATATATATGTACATATGTATGTATGTATGTATGTATGTATGTATGTATGTATGTATGTATGTATGTATGTCTGTATGTCTGTATGTCTGTATGCCTGTATGTATGTATGTGTTTGTTGTTGTTTTCGACTTTGAAACATTTACGCTTGACGTTATTCCAACGAAATTTGATGATGAGACAAGACGATCGTAACCAAACGGTTTGTCATCGTCTACAAGCCACCCCCTCACACACCTCCCCCACTCGACGACGGTCGCCAGTTTCCAATTCCCACTCCTCACTGCCCACTTCCAGGGCTAGTGGAATTGTCGCTGGAAGAGGCACTGGCGCTGGCGCACGTCGTCATAAGTTCTGAACACAACAAAAATTGGCTGCCAAATATGCGGGACACGTCCGCTGCTGACGTCTGCGCCTGCGCCATAGAAAAGCTCAGTGCTGCGGCTCTCCTTCTCTCTCTCCCTCTACGTACTTAATTCTCCCCTTTGCCATCTGTTGATGTTTGCAACAACAAATATTCGGCAAGACGCAACATGAAAAATTGCCCGTATTATTATTCGGTTTCCATTTCATTTCCGGTAGCAGGTAACAGGCGGCGCTTACACGACTTTGCTACACCACTCACATTATGACCATATATATACACACATACATATACATATTCATATGTCCATACAGACATTCACACATACATACATACAGTAAGGTGAATTCGGGTTCTGATTCATCTGCCTTGTAGAGCTGCCTGAGTCGCTTTGAACAAGTTCGCTGGAACGACTTACTGAGCAGATCGAATGAACCAGAGTTCATCTAGTTCAGTTGTTCATTTTGGTCGTTCTGTTCACTTGATTTTCATGGCAGTTTGTAAATCACTTTTCGGAAGTGTGCTTTAAAAAAATATTCTCTACTTTAATGTGTTCTTTAAATAATAAAAAAAACAAGAAAGGACGGCTATCTTCGGAGTGCCGAAGCTATATACCCTAGCAGAAATTAATTTTTATAGAAAACTTAATTTTCGTCTCCCATAGGAGCAGCTTTGTGGTTCGATTTTGATAAAATTATAGGAAACTATTTGAAGTACAATAAAACTCTCACTTAGTTTGAGGGAAATATTTGTATAAACAAAATAGTGGTTCGATTTTGACCAAATTTGGTCGGATTGTATAAACTCTCTAGAGACTTTGTTTGGGAGAGTTTGGTGAGGATACATTTATAAACAAAAAAGTTTTTCATACGAAAACATAGTTGTCGACCGATCATTCCTATGGCAGCTATATGTTATAGCCTGCAGCAAAAAGAAGAAGCTGTGCTAAATTTTTATTACGATAGCTTTCAAACTGGGAGACTAGTTCGCATAGAGACAGAGGGACAGACGGACAGACGGACAGACGAACATCGCTATATCGACTCGGCTATTCATGCTGATTCAGAATATATATACTTTGTTGGGTCGGAAACGTCTCCTTCAGCCCATTACACATATCGAGACAAAATTATAATACCCTATGCTAGGGTATAATAATATAGTAAAAAAATCGAAAAAGGAATATTAAAACTGTTATGTTTTCCCATGTTCCATGTTTTCCCATATAAATACATACATACGTAGATAAATATTAGTGTAGTACGTATGAACGACTAAAGTGATAGTACATATGAACGACTAAAGTGATTCCTTCAATTGAACTAGAATCTGCAACTCTGCTGCTTTTAATTTAGCAAGCCGCTTGCGCAGCATTCAAATAGCTGCCAAGTACACTACGTACAAAAATGTCAATTTAATTAACTTAGTCACCTCTGCCGTGTCTGCTAGCGTCAGCGTCAGCGCCGGCGTCTACGCCAACACTAATGTAAAAGTAAAAGTGCCGTCCGCATTGGAAGATGGACAACTTTCAAATGATTCTTGGCCAAACGAAGCTTTCACGTGCTAAGCTTTTAGTGTTCTTGTAAGCTATGTATATGTATGTGCTGTGCACATTCAAATAGTAGTTGTTGAATTTTTGAAGCAGTGCATCAAGCAGCAGCTGAAGAAGAAAAGGGAAAACAATAACATTTGGTTGACAGCAACGCCCCCACAAATAAGGCAACATTTGCGATTGCATTACGCTGACATGTTATGTCCAAGAGAAAGACAAGTTATCCAGTTTGGAGTTCCCGGCTCAGATCAGCTCAGCTCAGCTCGGCTCGGCTCGGTTGCGATTGTGCATATAAAACAAAAAGCGACGCACGCAGTCAGGGAACATTCATTCATTCAGGAGCACACGATCTGAGCGCTTAGAACAGCGGCAGAGCGACAGCAGCAAAAGATACAACGTAAGTCAAGAACAAAAGCTCACGAAGACGACGACGCCAGCAACAGCAACAGCGACGACGACGACGACGACGAGAGCAGCAGCAGCGACACACGAAGTAAACGCCGAGGCTTAAGCAAAAAGCTTAACACTTGGCTGCTGGAGCTTCATTCTCCAGTTGCGTTTCAGCGGCGCAACAACGCGAAGCAGAACAACACAAAGAATAGAACTTAACGAAAAGCGCGTGCCCAAGCAGTGCAAGCAGACAGCGTTGTCAGCAAGCAGATCAAGTGCGCGGAGCGGGAAACATTGTATTTCAAATTTCTCGCATAACAATCATTTGAATTGATCTATTTAAAATTTTTATTTAAACGCGATAAACTATTATGCCTTCGGCCACATTCGTTTTTGAGCATTTGATTGCGGCACAAACGCGACTAGACGACGCAGCGGCTCAGCTGGCAGCAAAAACAACGAAAGCAGCAGCAAAAACAACAACAGTGGCTAAAGAAAAGAAGATTTTGTCGGTTATAAAGAAAATTGTGCAATAAAATCCAAGAAAATAGAAGCAAAATTAAAATAATATTTGACACATGCAAGACAATTATTATTATTATTACTAGAACGAAACAACAAATTGTTTCAAGCGCAACAACAACAACGTGTTGTTGTTGTTTTACGCTCATTGTTATTACAGCGAGCGAGTTGTTGAATAAGCAGCAAAAACAAGAACAACAACAACATTCAAAGCCTAAGAACACAAGACGTCATATTTTTTAATTTTTTTTTTTTGTGTTTGTATAAATAAGTGTAATGAATGTGTTTAAATAAGTAATAATTAAAAAAAAACAATACAAGAACAACAACAAAATGCTCTTCAACAAGTGCCTGGAGAAATTGTCCAGCTCGCTGGGCAATGTTGTTAATCATAAGCTGCAGGAGAAACAGGTCTACAACAACAACAACAACAACAACAACAACAACAACAACAGTGCGTATAACAAACAACGCAACTTTGAATACGAGCGTGCCATACAGGCGCATTACGGGGGCGGCGGCAGGACGCGTACCGACCGCACAAAGTCCAAGTCCAGCAAAAGTCCAAAGACAAAGGCAACAACAGCAGCAGCAACAACAACAACCTCAACCTCAACCTCAACAACAACAACAACAGCAGGCACAAACGAGTGCAAAAACTGCATGAGCAACGATGAGCTAGCAATGATCATCAGAGGCGTTGCCCATAAGAATAACAACAATAAGAGAGCTAACAGACGCCGTCCCGTCTCCACGACGGGCTCCTCCAGCTGTTCATCCACTGAATCACTGCACCTGCAGCTAACCTCACCTCGAGGCAGCAACTGCAGCGGCAGCAGCAGCAACAGTAGCGGCGCAGCCTCGTATCCCGTTACTCCCACATCCTGGTCAGCAACGCCGCCAAGCTTTGACCCAAGCTTTGGTGGCTCGAGCGGCACACTGGCGCTCCTGGCGGCCATGCGTGTGCAACTGCACAGCTTCACGTAAGTTTTGAACAAACTTTGAGGATCAAAAGCAGTAGAAAAAAGCAGTTTTTGGTATTTTTAATAAGAATTGGCTTGAATTGGAAAAACTAACCATTTCGATTCCAAATGATTCGTAGTGCTCCGCAACTTTTTCGGACTACTTTTAAGAATCAATTACTTCTTAACTATTTTAACTTATTTTCCAATAATTTACACTGCATTGGCTAAAGAGCCTTCGCAGTTCCAAATAGCCAATTTCGCTGTCAAATTATTTGAGCGTTGTCGGAAATGAGAAGAGTTCTGCAAAAAAAAGATTTTTATACCCTACCAGAGGGTATTATTAATTTGTCTCGAAATATGTAATGAAGTATATATGTATATCCTGAATCGGCAAGAGTAGCTAAGTCGATATAGCGATGTCCGTCTGTCCGTATGTTTGTATGTAAACTAGTCTCTCAGTTATAAAGCCATCGTAATGAAACTTGGCACAGATCCTTATTTTTGCGGCAGGCAGTACATATGTCGGAACCGGCCATAGGAATGATCGGACGACAATTGTTTTTGTATAAAATAGTTTTTGGTTTATGAAGATATCCCCCCAAGTCTCTGTTTATACAATCTGAGCAAATTTTGTCAAAATCCGACCACCATATCATATAGCTGCCATAGGAACAATCGGCCTAAAAATAAGTTTTTGTATGAAACACTTTTTGTATTACATCCAAACTCAGTGAGAGTCTTATTTTACTCCATATAGATAGTTTCCTATATTTTGATTAAAATCGGACCACATAGCTCCCACAGGAACAATCAGACGAAAAGTTGTAGTAGTTTCGGCACTCCAAAGATAGACGTGGTTTCTTGTTTTATATTTTGGGGCGCGTGCGCCTATCAATATAATTATTGTTGCTGTGCGGTTATTGTTGCTAATGCTCCATCATTAACAACAATCTAATAAGCACAGTATAAAAAATCAGTGCTACAACAATGACAAAATTGTCATGTGCCTAAAATTGCCACGCAAATGAGTAAATATTTAAGCTAAATAACAACAACAACAGCAAATGTGTGGGGCTGGTGACATTCTATTAGAACGACATATGACAGATATTCCACACACACGCACAGATCTCTAGATATTCACACATATATATATATATATATATATATATATATTTATTTGTTTATATGGTAAGAATGGGTAAACAAACGCCTGCACGCTCATTTTCTTTGACTTTGTGCTTTCATGTTTATATTTGTGATCTTGGCTTGCCTTTCAATACGAGTATTGTGAACAATAACAATATGATGACTTGGTCATACTCTGTTCACAACATGTTGCTAAATAGGGCATGATAGGCTTGTGCTTGTGATCCAGCCCGTTCAAATCCGTTTACGATCAAATCATTTCGGAAACATTCAACTTTTTCTTCATTCCTTTTCTGGTAACAGCTTGAATTGCATGTTCAGACGCTATCTGGGTATTTATCCTTCCTTTTCCTTCATCACCGATTCCTAGTTAAAATTATTGATTAACCAACAAAAAGTAACCTTTTTACAAGTGAAAATCATTTTTATAAGCAACTTCAATATATATGGTAAAAATTTTCCGATGAGCATAGTTTTCATAGGGGGCTTTATCTACAATAAACAAAATCAGCTAGATTTCTGATTGAAATTTCAATAGCTAGCAACTTATTCGAATTTCTGTGTGTTGGATGGAAAAGATTTGCATTTAATCTAGCGGAATTAAAACTATTCGCATAATACGATATGTTCAGGACAGAAAATCTGTTCTTATTTCATTTGAAAACCAAATGAAATATGATGCGAATTGAATTTCAAGATCGCGAGTTGAGCATAAATTCAGATAGCAGTTCTCATGTGTAACTCACAGTTATTTTGTTTGAAATAAGAACATTTAGACATTTGCAAAATTAGGAAATCAGAAATCCCCCTGTTTGATCTCAGAGACTACTGCAGCTAAAGTAAGCAAATTTGGGATAAAAAATATCAAATACTAGATGAAGCTTTCTAGGGTAGCTTCTATTCGAGCACCAGCTCCTTAGCTTGTTTTTTTTATTATTATTATATATTGTTTTTATTGATTTTTGCATTTAGAGCGCCAGACTGCGATAGAGTTCAAGTGAAATTATCTACGCAACAAATTCCACGCTCATAAAAAAGTAAATACTTGCACATCAGATTAAAAAACACGTACCTGGAATTGTATCTAGCGCAGACTCCCCCGCCCCACTTGCCTGGTAAAGTCATTTCTTATCACCATGTTTGTCAATCCATTCCACAGATTCTTAAAATTGTTTGCATTGTCGTCTCAGCTTTCCACTTATCAGACACGTGAGTGTGTGTGTAGATAGAAGAATTTATGTGCTATTGTAAGCACATTCTATGATCATATATATAATCTTTACAGAGTTTGCGAATTCACCTTGTCACCTCCATGGTCATTTCCGTAGTCTTATCAGAGTTTTTGTAAGTTTCTTCTCTTTTATTTTTAGCTTTCACTGGGTCGCTTTGATGTTTACCGTAAGCGCACCATCCACCCCCGATGGTCATATCTCCACCCCTTGGCCTACCTATTGCTAATTTTTTTTGATACTAGGTCATTTCGATGATTACTGTAGTGCTGCTTGGCCAAATATCAGAATTGTCATTACCCACCCCTGCCTCACTGGTCGTATCTCCACTCCTTGGGTTGACTATTGCATGTATTCCTTGACACTGGGTCATTGTAATATTTACAATAACGCGTCATCCCAATTATAAGCACACACATTATCCACCCCTTGGTGTTCGTATCTCCACCCCCTGGGCCTGGCTATTGCTCGTTTTCCTCGACAGCTTCAAGTGCGAGCTGTCAAATGTAAATTGTTTTGCATTTAGTTAACTAACTACATGGATTTTTAATGGCTTTTTTCGTTTCATTTTCTTTGGATATTTCCCGTTTAATGCATTGCACAAACACAACAATAAGCACATTTTCATTATTGTCAATTTGTATACAAATTCACAAATTAAATAAATGCGGCTTAATTCGCGCTAAAGCAATAAAAAATCTAATGAGATTTGGTTTTTTATTTGTAGTCCCCAGACTTGAATACTTTGCCAGTGGGCGAGGATGAGAGGCTGGCGTCTTTATATGGAAAGTTTTGGCTGATCTGTGGAATGTAGGCATTTGCTATATGCTATATGCTATTATTTTTACGAGTCAACAACTTGCAATAATCGAAACGAAGGCAAATCCCCAACTGGTTGCCCACTCGCTAACCCGCCCCAGCCCCCCTTCACTGGTCACTCAGCCGCTCAGCTGCTTAGCTTCTGAGATCAGTTCTCAACTCGCTTCGTTGGCCGTTTTGCAGGTGCGTTGGCACACAAAATTGTCAACTTGTGACAAACGATAATTTATTCGATATACATAATTATATGAATATATAATTACACAGTGGAGCTGTTTTTTGACCTTTTTGCGACGCGTCGCATTCATGAATGGCCAACAGGTTCAATTTGAGTTTGAGATACTCGCACTGTGGATGCTTCCTGTGCGTAACTGTGACAGTAACAGTAACAACAGGGCAAGAGTTCAGGGTACTCGACTGGAGCATACCCTGTAGGTAACTGCAGATATAAGGGACATCCATTAGACCTTGCCAATCGATCTAAAAAGCAATATATAACTATTTCTATCTTCACTAATTCAATAATATTGAGTAATTTGCTAGAGCTGGAATGTTGAAAAGAATTTCAGCTAAGCTCATTTATTATTTTGATACCATCGATAATAAGGACGGAATTTGTAAAATACGGAAATCATAAATCACATTAGATATAGGTTTTATATACACAAAGGAATGTGTTTGTTTTTAAAAACAAAACAATTTATTTACTGTATAAAAAATAAAATAAAAAGCTACAAATCAATGCTCATAATTAAAAAAAAATATATATATATCAATGCACAGAATTGACATTAAAACACGTAAATTTCTGAGTTTATAAATGCCGGCTCAAATGTTGCAATAGTGGAAAAAACCCAATGGTGGATCAATAATATTTATCGATATTATCGATAGTTCCATCGATAGCTTACCAGCTGAATTACCAAACTAATCAAGAACTCATTCTTTCAAGAATGTATGTAATTGATGCTTAGTCGCACATTTCTGATCAAGTATACAAATGCTTTGTATGCGAGTACAGTTGGACAACCTTACAGGCAATGCTTGACAACAGAATATATGTATAAAAGTGGCTTATGAAATTTCAGTGGCACAAAGCGCAATAAGTCTTAATATAAACTTAATGAAGCGGCTCAAAATAAAAAGTGAATACTTCGAGTGAAAAGTAATTGCATTTCAAATTTAGCATTTTTGCCGTTACCTCAGCCTGGTACAGCCCCCAAGTGACCCTCAACAAAAGAGGCAACAAAATGTGAATAATTTCAATATAAACATACACCAAGAAAGGTGCTAATTTGTTGACTGATGCTTGTGGCTGTCGAAAAAGCCATCAAGAGTGTTGAATCACTTCAAAATCAAAAACCAAACAAAAAACAAGAAAGAAAAAAGATTGCGCAGTTTAAATGTGGCTTGAGCCAAGAGGGTGCTAAAGATGAAAGATGAAATGGATTTCATTTTCTCCGTAGAGATCAGTCATCAAGTTAAGCTATTGTTTACTCGTACTACCATATATCATTAGCATTTCCATCAAAAAACAGTCAACAATTTAAAATTGATGTACGAGTATTACTGATTTGTATATTTATTTTATAAATTTGCAGTCGCATGACAACTCTATAGCGATGATTGTTATAATGATAGAAGTTGTGTGAAGATGATTACTGAAGATTACTAATTGAAGCCGCTCTGTAACGAACTAACGATCTATATCGATATCAAAACTATCGAGACTCGATTCAATGCCATTTCCGGTGCTAAAAATAACAATACGCTGTCAGAGACGGCGAGACGGACTCTTATCATTATCATTCCGGCTAAACCACCTTGAATATGTAACTTAGAGTAACGATCAGCATTGAAATGCATGCCAACTTGACGATCTAATGTAAAGTCAATTGTTTTGTTTTGTTTTATATATGGCAGTACCAACTATAAATAGCACCCGAGACAATATATTTATATATACGGAAGATAAATCGCACTGGCAACTTGGATTGCGGGTGTGAAAATTGTCTAAACTTCACTATACAAATACACTCCTATATGCTCAGCTTGTCAGTTGGTCATTAAACGGAATGTTTTATGATAAATATGACCCCAAGACAATAACAAAAATAACAACAATAGTAACTGAACTGAAACAACAGCAGTTAAATGTCGAAACCAGCTTAAGGACAACACAACTCGATTGATTTGTGTGTTTACCTCTAGTCTGCTCGATTTACGATTATTTATATATACTCGTAGATATGTACATATATAAAATAAGATGCCGACGAACTCTGCCAGCATTCAACATAACTAAAAGACGTTCACAACACACACAACTCTATAAAACTAAAACAAAAACTGAACTGAAACTGAATTTAAGACCGCTCGAATTCAAATTCAAAGCAAGTTTTTTAAGTTAGTGGTTTTTATGCAAAGTGGAACAAATCAAATTCAAAGCCAAGAGACAGCCAACAAAATAATATAAATAAAAATCCCAATCCGAATGCGTTAGTATGACAACCAAAAATGTAGAACCTTATGATTAGGCCTTTTCGTATTTCCGAGTGCTTTTCCTTCCGAAAGTTTTCGTATAGATTTAATTTATTATCTATGAAGGAGTAGTACTCTCAAAACAGAGTTTTAATTCGGTATTGAAAGCAACTAACAGTTTAAATTCCGAAATATTTGATCGGTAATGGGAACACCTTCGGTTTACCGAACATTGTTTCTTTATAATGAAACAGTTAGGTTATCTTATGGGCAATGTTTTATATAGGTTCTCGATATTAGCCAATCAGCTGTTCTTTTCAAAATGCCAGAACAGAGTGACCAGCACAATAACAAAAACTCATTAAAAAATCTGGTCACACTAGTTTAAAAAGCAAACTCAGCTGCGACATTAAACACGTGTATTATACATGTTAATAAATCTGCTTTTTAGACCTTTTTACTCTGTTTCTAAAGGTTAGTAGAGTATGTTGGGTATCACAATTTTAAAGTTTGACGTAAGACATACTTGATAGAGTGGACTCTTGATGATTGAACTTACCCCGCCCACAGATAAGTCAAGGCCAACAAACAGGTAACAGAGTATTATACAGTTGGGAGTTCTTACTTATTGCAATTACGTCTTCTAATCATATTTAACTCAAAACTGAAATCTCTTTTAATTCATACATGTATTCTGCAAAGTACAACGAATTTACTAGAGAAAATTTAAATTTAACTGCATGGCACTGCTTGCTTGACAATGCGCCAAGCAGTGCAAGCAGTGTGCACTACTCGCAAGTTGCTTTCAAGTCGTCTCTGACCTAGCAACAACTTTTGATGCCTTTTGCTTTCTGTGTCAATTGGCGACTGTTGTTTATGGTATATACTATATGATATACTATATATATACAATATATAAACATATATATGTATATCTGACCACTGTATCCATGTCCAACTGGCCTGGCCAGACAACAACTACAACTACAACTACAACAACAACAACAAAGCCATGTTTGTATGTAGTATATCCAAGTATCAACAAATCAACTTGCACTTTTCCACACGTCGATATTATTATTGTTGTTGTTGTTCTTATTGTTGTTGCTGTTGTTGTTTGCCTTGCATTTGTCTGTTTTCTTTGCGTTTTGCTGTTGTTGCATTTTTGTGCGATGCGATTCCATGCGATTTGTATTCGTTTTCGTATTTGTATTTGTATTCGTATTTGTATTTACGCTGCCTTCTAGTTTCCTAATCGTCGTCGTCGGCACCGTTTATATACCCTATAACCAATTCAAACTGGCTAAAAGGGGCATAATAAACTAGCTGGGAGTTTACATAACCTATAAAATACCATATACTTGTACATACGATCAGCATATTATACCCTGGCAGTTAAATGACATTTAATGCGGACAGAACAAAAAATGACGATCAGCCGAAAATGAAGATGTAGGAGAAACTTCTTACCAAACTCACCAAATCGAAGTTTCTTTATGTTATAGTACTTTATGGTCTTTTCCTTTAATATTGCAACACTATTAATCATTAACATATACATTTACCATCCGCAAGATATTTGTATAATCTCGGTTTAAGTTCGCCGATATATCTTGTGAAAGGTGACACTAACACAATAAAACATAATACACACAAACATGCCTACAAGATTTAAAAAAATGTTTACAAAAATGAAAAATACCAACAAATGATTTGACTATATTTGTTCCTAGAATTTGGTCGAACGCTTGCGAAAATAGTTTTACATAAATAGGCCTTAAAAATACCTTTTAACCGGTCGATGTTCGAAAACCATATTACGATATATCGATATGTTGACAAAGATATTGAAATTTCAATATCGGCCTTATATTGGACACTATTTCCATAAATATCAACAACCCTATGACAGTCTGCCATAGAAACAATCGGATCAACAATGATTTTAAGTATGAAAAACTTGTTGGTTTAAACTTTAAACAGATGCTTCATCCAAACCTAGCAATTGCGAGTCTTACGCCGGAGGGAGTCACACGATATAACATTTTGGCACATATTTGTAATATCGTTATCGAATTTAACCCTATAAGATTCTGTATGACAAACATATAAATATATGTTAAATTTTTAAACATATTAACTTATGTGGCACGCTTTTATCATAGATATCTTTGGTTTGGCATATCTTGTTATCTCAACATATAGGATTTCGATCAAGATATGACACATATATATGTGGCAAAATGCCATATTGTGTGACTCCGGCTTAATGGTACTTTATATAGTTTTGTGCAATTCAGCTCTATACGTGATAGAAATGTGCAGAAAAACATCGCAACACATTTTGCGAATTATCTGTTGTTTTTTCCTCCGATGTTTGGTTAACTTTTTGACAAATCATCAGACAAAATTGATGTAAAATTTGTCATTTATTAATAAAATTATATCTTAGAATTTAATCTAAATTACAATGTAATTATTTATAGCCAGAGCAACAACGAAAGCCTTCAGGCTGTTTTTTTACTATGTACATTTAAAGGCTTGTGTTTGAAGACAAGAATCGATGTAAAATTGTTCGATGTTGTTTTGTATTTATTAATTTATTAATTATTATTATTTTTTTTATAAAAGATTTTAATATTTTTTAAACTGTTTGTACTGGGAACTTGTTGGTGCTTAAACTAGTTGTGAATTTCATATTTGTTCGCGATGAATGTGCATTTTAGACTTACATCGCTAGTACAGGGTATATCCAATTCGAGCAGTCTCTCTCTTTATACTTGTTTGCTGCTGTTGTTAATATAACTGTTGTCACTTCGCACATGTGTGCAATTTGTGCAGTTCATAGTTGCATTTGAAGCATGCACGTAGCACTCAGCAGCAGCGTAAAAGTCAGACAGAGAGACACAGCGACAGGGAGACAGAGAGACAGAGAGATAGATAGACAAGGAGACACAGAAACAGAAAGAGACAGGGGGTGGACTGAGGGAGAACTTAAACGAGCGGTCAGAGACAAGATTGCATCAGTAAGGTGTTTGACTCGCGCCATTAAAGTCAAGAACTGCTGCCGCACAGGTGAAGCATGCGGATAGATAAATAAACAATAATAATGAAATAAATAATATTAATAATAAATATTGATAAATAATTGAATTGAACTATATTTACTTTATTTGCAGATGGTTTCATGGCAATCTTTCTGGCAAGGAAGCTGAAAAATTGATATTGGAGCGTGGCAAGAATGGTTCGTTTCTGGTGCGTGAATCTCAAAGTAAACCCGGCGATTTTGTGCTTTCCGTGCGCACAGATGACAAAGTCACCCATGTCATGATTAGGTGGCAGGTAAGTGACCAAAATTCTAATCAATTCAATATTAAAGCACACAGAATGCAAATCGATATTCAGCCTGAGCGCAACTTGTAAGCCACAGTAATAGCAACAGCAACAACAACAGCAAACGGCAAATAGCCAAGGCAACTAATGCAAACGACTTGGCAGTAAAGTTCCTCATCATTTGACCTTGAGTTTGTAGTAGTTGCATATGACATTTACATATATAAATGTGTATATATATGTATACATAATACATATGCACGTATGCTTAGTCATGTGGCGCTTCATAGCGAATATATAGTATATTATATATATATATATATATATATATATATATATATTGGCAGTATTTGCATTATGTACTTATTTGGTTATTGCCAGTTTTCACTTCTGCTCATTTGGCGTGCGTGGCGTATGCGTTATT
The DNA here is from genome assembly GCA_037075165.1 of Hirtodrosophila histrioides. NCBI lineage: Eukaryota > Metazoa > Arthropoda > Insecta > Diptera > Drosophilidae > Hirtodrosophila > Hirtodrosophila histrioides. The sequence goes on from JBAMCL010000772.1 coordinate 110,576, forward strand.
TGAATTCGCACTGCTTGCCTTAAGGCTGCTGTTATGTTAACAGTCAGCTGCTAGCTTAACAGCCTAGCACACTGTTAAGCCAGCCGCTGTTAGTTCCAAGTTGAGCCTGGGGTGCATTTAAAGCCCATTAAACAATTGTTCAATTTACTTCTCTATTTGGTTAACTAAATTTTTGTGGTTTTTTAAAGCAATAAAAATAAATATAAAAACAATCTATATACATATATAAAAGTGTTCGTGCTGACTGACTGACTGACTGACTGATGGGCAATCATCATAAAACCATAAAAGCTAGGATGCTAAAATTTTTACAGTAGGTTCCATCTATGATGAAAGTGCACACTAAGATGGAATATTGGAAAATTCCACCCACAAGCGTGGAAAATCGCGGAAAACTGTTATTTGAAACATTTTTGTTTACCATCCAATCGGCTTCAAACTCATTTTCAAAGTACTACACAAAAATTAATTTGACACATATTTCACTGATTTTGGAAAATCCACCCCCATGGGCGGAAAATTGGGGTCTAAAGGTTGTATAGGCGAAAGTCTAATTTTAGTCTGATCACCTTTAATTTAATTTTCAAAGCTCTTCATGTAAAATAATTCGACACGTGTATCATCGATTTTGGGAAATTCAACCACAGGGTCGGAAAATCTGTGGAAAACTCTGGCATTCGACAATTTTTGTTTTCATGCGATTGGCTTTAAACTCATTTTCAAGGTTCTATGGGAAAAAATAATTTGATTATCGTCCGATTGACTTCAAATTCATTTTCAAAGTTCTGTTTATCAGTCAATCATTTTGAAACTAATTTTCTAAGCACCTCACATTAAATAATTCGTCACATGTGCTACCGGTTTGAAATATACAGGTGGCTTTATACAAATTTCCAAATATAAATACAAAAACCTCGGTACTTTGCGGGCAATACAACGGGCTAAAAACAGTTGGTTTCAAGATTCTTGAAATTGACTTAAAATGCCAAATGATTTTGGAAAATGTACTCCGCGTTCCCACGGGCGGGAAATGGAAGGCAAGGACAAATGAGTGGGACATGTTATTTTTTTTTGTCAAAGACATTTTCATAGCCCTACACAAAAAACATAAGTCTTACGGTTGACGAAAGTAGTCAAATTAAAAAAAAATGCACTTTCATCGAAATATTTTCCCGGGCAAGGCCGGGATATTACCTGCTAGTATATGTATAATGGTGAACACAATTATAACGTTGACATATTTTACCTTAAGTATTTCACTACGAAAAGGGAAGCAATTGATGTTTTTACTGTTGTTTCGATCCTTGAGGTTATTTTAAGAAAACATATAGAAACAATTCCTTCACTAAATTTTAAAACAATATATAACAAAGGAATCAAAAATATTTATAATAACTGGATAATACATATAGTACAATACACACTAAAAGCCAAAAATATTTACCAAATTTGATAGTTCTTCAATATTTTAATAGATAATGAGTTTTAGTCATGTGTTTTTCTTTTTTCCAATAAAAGTATACATTGTGTTATATTACCTTGAGTCGTGTATATATGTATGCTCGTATCACTTTTAAAAAATACAAAACTGTTTTCTCTACAAAACGTCGATAATTCAATTGGCGACCCGATTAATCGAAAAAACATCGATTGAAATGGAAATAGAATTGATTACTTTTAGCATTATTTCCATCCTTAGCTTAAAGATACTTTTTACATCCAAATGATTTATCATATTTAAGCGATACTTAATTAAAAATAAACAATTATTTACTTCAAGAATCGTTAAGATGAATACTTGCTTCACACTATCGAGCGTGCACAATAGTACTATCTATATTAGAATTTACTTATTAGAGTATTCTATTATTGCATTATATAATATTGGTTCTGCTTAGATATGCGAGCAATAAAACCCTAGAGGAACTTGGGAACCCAAGCAAAATGCTTTTTATTCGAGACGAGCGGGATTCCCAAACTCAACTTTAAATTAAGTTTACGTAAGAAGAAATCCCAGCTTATTATGTTTTTTTTTTTGTGATTTATTTCAACTTATTTGGGATCTTTATATATTTTAAAACAAGCAGCAGACAAATAAGTCTAAGCTACAATAAATTGTATACAAAAGATATTCCATACAAAAGATATTCTATATATTATAGTAGAAGAGTTATTTCAAATCTGTTGATTTTTATTTCTAGACTTGACAAACTTGCTCAATTTTAGACAAAATACTTGAAATATATTAACTTAACTGTTGTAAGTCCCCATAAAATTGTTGGTCTTGTTGTTGTTATGTTGTTGTTGTTGTTGTTGCTATTTAACGCCATTTTACAATAACGCGATTTACATGACCAGTTGAGCATTTTTTAGTTTTGGTATTGCGGTCACGTTTGCACTTTTATTGGCTAATTGTGTAGCGTTTTTCAATTAATTTTACTGCTTCGCTCCTCGTTGGCATCGCTCTGCCGCTTAGCTAGATAAAAAGGGGTATGCCCGGCGTGTGTAGGCCGAAGGAAGCGACTGCGAATGCGGATACCTAAATTTATCCAAAATTTCCTAATTTATTATGAAGAAACTCTACTAAAATCAACAAAATTATAATGCGAGTATAAAATGCTTAAGCTTAAAAATAGGTTAATTTCTCGAATTTAAAATACTGTATTCTCAAATACTGGAATAATAATTAACAAATGAGTTTTTTTTTAAATATGGTGAAATTTGTTTAACCTTAACAAACTTTTAAGTTGATTGTTGAATAATTTTCAACAAACACATTAAATCCAATAATATTTGTCATATGTTTGGTTAGACTGTCAAAAAGTTAAAACAAGCAAAAATCAAAAAGTTTAAAAATTGTGTCTGTAAAGCAGAAGAGTATATATACAACATGGTACTGAATAACAGGATGTTGCAATTTTCATCAATATTCACCAAAAATGGTATACGACCTCAGGGTTCAAAACCGTTTACTTTTTATAATACTTAACATAGTTACCTTCCTGAAAGAACTCAAATTTGAAATTAATTTAAATTGCCATTTTGTTGCAGGATAAAAAGTACGACGTGGGCGGTGGTGAATCATTTGCAACCCTCTCTGAACTGATCGATCACTACAAACGCAATCCGATGGTGGAGACATGTGGCACGGTGGTGCATCTGCGCCAACCCTTCAATGCGACACGAATAACGGCAGCCGGTATCAATGCACGCGTGGATCAGCTGGTCAAGGTGGGTACAGTAGGCACCTGATTTGCATCAAGAGCGAACTAACTGTGTATTCCATGCGCAGGGCGGCTTCTGGGAGGAGTTTGAATCGCTGCAGCAGGACAGTCGGGATACCTTCTCGCGCCACGAGGGCTACAAGGACGAGAATCGTCTGAAGAATCGATACCGCAACATATTGCCCTGTAAGTAGCTGCCACCTTAAGATTAACTTTTTATTAGTCATCAATAGAGTACATAGCTCTTGGTTACCAAGTCCGCAAGAAACATCGTTTTTTTGCTTAATGTATTGATACAATTCAATTTGAAGTTTTACCTTGACAATACCAATTGATAAACTCATCCAAATATGCAGTTATCGATACTATTGATAAGCAAAGTAACTTTTCGCTATAATCGATCGTTTTAGCTATAGTTTAGGCTCACTAATTGAGTGTCTCTTTAAAAAGTAACCACCTTGAGCTTCACATTACCAATTTACGAACACCAAACAGTGATTATCGATACTATCGATAGCACTACCGGCGGCTTGTCACCACAACCCCAAGATAGTATCAGCCATAGTTAATGTTATTGAGTGTCTCTTCATGAAGTAACAATCTCTAATTAAGAGACACCAAACAGTAATTATCGATACTATCAATAGTACCAGCGGTGTCTTGTCATCACTAACGAACTAATCTTGACTCAATTCGCAGATGATCACACGCGCGTGAAGCTGCAGGACGTGGACCGCAGTGCACCGGGGGCGGAGTACATAAACGCCAACTACATCCGACTACCCACCGATGGCGACCTGTACAACATGAGCAGCTCCTCGGAGAGCCTGAACAGCTCGGTGGCATCCTGTCCAGCCTGCACGGCCGCCCAGATGCAGCGCAACTGCCCTAACTGTCAGCTGCTGAACAAGACGTGCGTGCAGTGTGCGGTGAAGTCTGCGACGCTGCCGTACACCAACTGTGCCACCTGCAATCGAAAGTCGGACTCGCTGAGCAAGCACAAGCGCAGTGAATCGCTCTCCGCCTCGGCGAACGCCTCTGCTGCCGGCACTGGTCCTGGCACACCCACGGCCCACCTCGGCACGACGTCGGCGACGGCAGCGATCAATGGCTGCCTGGCCGTGCTACTGAAGCGCCACTGTGGCGATGCCTCACCGCCGCCAACGGCCTCGTCCTGTGCGGGCCCAGCGGGTCCAGCGGGTGCGGGCTCCTCCATATCGTTGCTAAGTGTTGAGCGGGACCTATTCAAGACGTACATTGCGACTCAGGGCTGCTTGGCGAACACGAAGACGGACTTCTGGAACATGATCTGGCAGGAGAACACCCGGGTGATAGTCATGACCACGAAGGAGATTGAGCGCGGCAAGACCAAATGCGAACGCTACTGGCCGGATGAAGGGCAGTGCAAGCAGTTTAGCCACGCCAAGGTCCAGTGCATCAAGGAGAACTCCACCAATGATTATACACTGCGCGAATTTCTCTTCTCATGGCGTGACAAGCCTGAGCGCCGTATCTACCACTATCATTTCCAAGTGTGGCCCGATCACGGAGTTCCCGCTGATCCTGGCTGTGTGCTCAACTTCCTGCAGGATGTCAACACAAAGCAGAGCAGTCTGGCCCAGGCCGGCGAGAAGCCAGTAAGTCTAATCACCTAATCCCCCCAAACTGGACCCGTATTTATCAATCTACCCTCTCTCTCTTTAGGGCCCCATTTGTGTGCACTGCTCGGCAGGCATTGGACGCACGGGCACCTTCATCGTGATCGACATGATATTGGATCAGATAGTGCGCAATGGTGAGCCTTGTATAGTATACTTAACCCTATCAGTATCTCACATATTGCCGCTTACCGGCTGTCCATCAGGGCCAATGTTAAGGTGACGCTGCGAAAAGGTCTAGATAAGCAAACCAGAAAACAATTGATATTATCAATGAATATTAGGAAGTACTAGTATATATGAGTATGAGGTTACAGTTACAGTTGTTTAACATAGCGCACAACTGTTAAAATACAGTAGAAGTCAAGTTAAGCATAAATAAGCCCTTAAGGTGCGGTCACACGATATGGCAATCTGCCACATTTATGTAATATCGTTATCGAAATCAGCCGTAAAAAATTTCATATGGCAAAAGTAAAAAAATATGTTAAATATTTTAACATATAAACTCATTTGGCACTTTTCTACCATAGAAATCTTTGATTGACATATTGTGTGAGCACGTATCACAATGACAAAATTTATGTGGCAGCCTGCCATACCGTACTCACACGCTATGGTAGTTGCCGACTGCCCTAAATTTGGCAGAATTCCACATCGTGTTACCGCACCTTTAGACAGATGCTTAATAAACTGCACTTTAGCGTTAATAAAAAAAAATTGTCACATTAACTGATATGTTCCTTTTCACAGGCTTGGATACCGAAATCGATATACAGCGCACAATTCAAATGGTGCGCTCGCAGCGCTCGGGTATGGTCCAAACAGAGGCCCAGTACAAGTTCGTCTACTACGCGGTGCAGCATTACATCCAGACGCTGATAGCACGCAAGCGGGCCGAGGAGCAGAGCATCCAGGTTGGACGCGAGTACACCAACATCAAGTGAGTACAGCTGCCAAGTTATCGGTAGTTTCGATAGTTATTGTCGTCACGCATAAGCAATTTTCTAGCGAGCAAAATAACTTGATGCTGCCATTATGGGCACTCGACAGTTCCGATAGTAATAGTTGATGTAATCGACAAAATAATATCGACAAGGTTCGGCTTATAAGTTAGCGATAGTGTCGCTAGTGATGGTTCTGCTTATCGATAAAATTATAGATGTATTAAAAGATTTTTTGTAGGCATATAGAAAGTCGGAAAGCAAAATAAACGGGTAAATAAGATAAACGATAATATCAGCAAGCCGCCTCTTTAACGATAGCTTTGTTTAGCTTGTATATAGGAATGTAATTGCTGTTATGTATATCGATAGTCGAAATACTAAGCATAAGATTATCAATATAATACTGTCGATCAAGTGCTTAAGCCCAAAGTTTGCTGTGTATGTATTGATAGTTGAGAAAGGAGTGCCTCCGATAGATCAGGTATCGAATGTTTTGATTGTTTGGAATGTAGCTAAACATCTCTCTTCACTCTTACAGGTACACGGGCGAAATAGGCAATGATTCACAACGATCTCCACTACCACCAGCAATTTCAAATCTAAGCTTAGCATCGTCGAAGGTAACTGCATCGCCAACAGCAGTCGGAGCAGCTGCAGCATTAGAGCCAACAGCAGCAACAACTGCGGCAAGTGTTGGGGGCAAGCATGCCACAAAGTTGCAGCCACCGCTACCACCGCTCGGTGCCAGCAACAACAACAACAGCAGCAACAGCAGCAGCAACAACCATTGCAGCAACGGCAGCAACACCAGCAGCAGCAACGCCAACGGCAACGGCAACATACTCGGCAACGGCAGTAGCAGTGGCGGCAACATACGCAAGTCGAACTTCTACTGCGATCCGCATTCAGCCTTGAAGCATCTGCAGCTGCAACAGTTGCAGCACCAGCAGCAGCTGCAACAGCAACAGCAGCAGCATAACGAGCCCGCAGCAGCAGCAGGTAAGCAGATGCGGGCCTTGGCCCGGCCTGGTTTACTTAAGTTGCTCACCAGTCCGCTTATTTTCAGCCAAATACAAAAACATTCCCAAAGACATGAACTGTTTGAGGCAGCAGCCGAAGGTTGCCGGCTACGCTGCTACGACTGCGACTGCGCCAGCGCTGCCGCCGCCGCCGACGCCGCCGAGAAAAGCATGACAAATGAATTTCTAAAAAATTTCGAAAACAATTTTCAAGTTTTTAAAACCTCAGCCACACACACACATACACACAAAACAAATTTAACTCAAACAGAATTCATTTTATATGCAACTGCATTTGACACACACACACACCCACACACAACTACACACTACCCACACGCACTTTCTTACCTTATAAATGTAGTCGATGACGATGAATAGCGCGCATATTTTTAAAGTTTATTTATATGTATATTAATTCTGTTTTTTGTTTTTTTTTTTCTACATATTTTTTTGTGTGTAATTTTGTAAAAAATAATACGAACATTTTTGTTCTCTTGTGTTTGTCCCCGCACCCGCAAATGTCCCCCCAGTCATGCATGTAGTTGTTAAAAACAAAAGTGGGGATGAGTTGATATATATAATATGACATGATATATGATATAATACCATCTGTTGATGAGCGCAAGAGCATATTATTTTAGTGTTGTAAGTGTTGATAAACAAATAACAAATAACAAAAACGAAAAACAAAAAACAAAAAAGCGTTGATTGTGATTCAAGTAACGGCGTCAAACGGAACATAATGAGAATAGAACAGAACAGAACAGAACAGAATAGAATAGAACAGAATAGAACATAAAATAACAGAACAGCTTAGAACAGTTTAGAATAGAATATAACAGAATAGTACAGAACAGAAAAAAACATTGAACAGTTTTAGCGGCAAGCGCATAAGTTTAACATAAAAAAAAAAAAACAAACAGAAAACAACAATTATTCAAGTTTTTAAATCAGCCTTGTCTTCTAAACAAACACAAAAACAAAAACAAAAATAAAAACAAAAACCAAACAACAAAAAGCAAAACAACAAACAACATAACAATTTATACATAAAAAATAAATAAGCTTAAGATGATTATGTGCATAAGTTTTTGTTGCATTTGCAACGTTTACTGTTAATGTCCTTACTTGTATCCCTATGTCTATGCCCCCCCCCCCCCCCCCCCCCCACTCACCACTCTCGTTCTCTACCTCCTTGCCTCCCTCCCTTCCCGGCCCACTCTAAATGTCTCGTTTCAAATGTTTATTTAATGCTGTCTCTTAGCTGTACTTGTAATTGTCACTTGTAACTGTCATTTGTAACTACAACTGTAACGGTATTCTGTATTCTGTATACGGTTTCTCTCTCCTTGATTGAATATTGTATTTTGCTTTAATTTTATAAACGGACGTACGAATATAACTTATCAAATTTATTGTGTTACATTTTAAATGATAATCGTTTTAGGAATTTTTATTATTATTATAATTATTATTATTATTATTATTCTAATTACTCTAATTATTATATTATACAAATTCACATATACGATATCCTATATATACATTTTTTTGGTCTTGTGTAATTTTACCTTATCGATTAGATTTTGTGTGTGTATTGTTTATTGTTTTATATTATATTTACTAAACAAGCGAAATGTAAATCAACCTTAAATGCAATATATAAGCACTATACCTTAGGCATCTCACATACATATACACATGCATTCAGCATACATACATAAACACACACACACACACACACTCACATGCATACATGGTTATGTTTAAATTTTGTTAATTACACACATACACAAACACACACATACATTAACACACATACAGAGCAAACATTTCGATTAATTTTTATAAATATAAACTGTGTATGTTAATTAAATTAAATTAATCTTATATTTTTATGCTTTTCGTAAGTGCTTTAAATTGTTATTGATTTTGCAAAACGAAAAAAAAACAAAAACAAAAAAACAAAAAAGAAAACATAAACATAAACATAAACAAACGGAAAACACAAATTATAACTGTATTTATACATAAAATAAAACATTTTATATGAGATAACTTCAAAAGATATCAAAAAGCAATATTTTATTTTTTATTTCTTATATACATATGTGTATTTATTTACTTTTCAGTTGATTGTCGTACTATTATGATTTATGCATGGTTGCAAAATTAACAAAACAAAACAAAACAAAAAAAAATATTTATATAAAAACGATGCAATATTTTTGAGCGCTGCTGCCGCGCTTTACAGAAAGCGACGCTGCCAAATTTCACTTTAGAGCGCTGCAGCAGCACATTATTTTATATACAATCACCAAGCACTCGATAACGCTAGGCCTTATAAAGCAATTTTACTAAACACTGACCAACAGCAGCAACAACAACCAGAACAACATGAAGTGTGTTAACAACAACCACAACAACAAGGGCAATAACAATAGCAACACCAATACAGAAAATAAAAAAAACCGGAAAAAAAATCCAAAAAAATAACAAACAAAATTAATTATACAAATGGAGAAATTTTGAAAAGCGCAACACCAAAAACGTTTAAAGCAACGATATAACAATAAGCACTAACGTGTTCAGCAACTTAAATAGAACTTACATTTAAATAATTATCATAATGCGACAAACATATATTTACATACTATTTAGTCTACTATGTATAGAGATCCAAAAACTAGCGAAACAAGTGCATTCTTGATCTAAAACCTACTTTATGATTGAGTTGACGAGCGTTTCCCTAGATATAATTTAATAACTCGTACTTCGTCCTGCCCCAATACGACCTTCAAAAGCAATTTCAAACTCCCATTACGTTTGTGTGGGCTATACTTACGTGTATGTTATTTACTTATATACTTAGTAATTTTATGAAATATATATTATATTATACATATATACATAACTCGAACTTAGCTAGTTTATACCGCAAAACCAAATGTAATTGTAATTCTGAAGCCTGGCTTCACACTCGGAACTATCGATGAATGTTTGTTAATCGAGTTGTAGTTCTCAACTGCCCCGATTCACGTGAAGGAAACCAAATAAACCTAAAACCGAAAAACCTTTTTGAACTGAACTCGAACACTCGAAAATATATATTATATGTATTCATATATATCTCTATATACTTATAATCCATTATTGTGCAACCCGCACAGCCTTTATAAAGTGAACATTAGATATAAAGAATGGATTGAAATAATATACATGGTTATGGATAGCAACCTGCAATTGAGTGTAGTACATTTGACTGGATAGCCGAAGAAACTGAAAAAAAACTGGATAGTAATAGTATAACCGTATAGCTGGATAACTGGAAAGTAAGCAATGCCAAAGCACAAACTAACAACAACACCAAACATTTTTAAGAAAGGATGTGGATGATGAAGAAAAAAAAACAAAAACCAAATATTTATACCATATAACACTCATTGAACAAATCAAAAACACCAATTACCAAACGCTTATATATACATAAATAACTAACTAAACAAATTTCATATTTGAACTTTACAATGATTCGAACTTTTTAATAGTTTCAAGGGAGGGGGGAACACGAAAACAAAAACCAAAAACAAAAAACCAAAAAAAAAAAAAAACCAACAACAACCAAAAATCCTAAAAACTACTACCATAACAACCCAAACACCAAGTAGGCAATATGCATTATAAGCAACTTTATTAACTAGACATTAACAAACTGTATCAAATAGGAATTCCAATTCGAATATGATTACGATTACGATTACGAATACGAATACGAATACGATGTGAACCTTAAAGATGGTGAAAGGTAAAATCAAATGTTATATGGCCCCTAGTCCAGATTAGTAAATGCTTACATATATTAAATACATATACATGTTTATATATTAAACAGGCTTTTTCTAGAATTCCATTTCACATCAATATCACTCGTGTCACTTGTAGCATACTTTTTCGGTCGTTTTTCTGTTTTTTTTTTAAACTGGTATGCTATTAGGTATAAACGTGAAAGTGCAGCGAAAGCGGAGTCGAAAACATGCCTGTTAATTATCGATAACAAACGTATTCGAAATTCGAGAAGCCACATAGCAAGCGTTTGTTCTAGTATATTCAAATATATATTCTATAGAAAAACACATAAATTCAACAAAAAAATGCCAAACTAAAGAAATCAAGTTATTAAACAATATATTTATTGTATATGTATAAAATTGAACGCACACGCTAGGAATACAACGCAAGTTTCAAAATATACTTTAAATCAATTATCGAATATAAATATTTATATATATAGATATATATGTATATTATATATATATATATAAATATCGATATATATATATCTACAGCAAATATTTAACTTTTGTAAAACTATCGAACAAAAAAAGAACAGATTACATCTGAAAACGGAGCCAAACAAATAAAAATAAACAAAGCAAATATGTATCAAGAAAAACGATTAAAACAAAGTCAACCAAAGGTAAACAACGTAAACAAGCCCACAACTAGAAACAAGAACAAGAAAACGTGAACCAAAAGAATAAAAAGCACAAAAAAATATTACATGAGTTATTTTAGCTTTAACGGAAAACATATATAAATGTAATGAAAAATCAAATCAAATAGAAACACAAATTATATTTGTTGTAAATGTTGAAGCAACTAAAATATGTGTTAACAATTTGCGTAAATTGCATTAAAATGCAAATGAAAAAACTCCAACAATAAAACGAAGCCACAAGTTCATGCAAGATGACAAAAACATTGCAAGCATAGCTACATATTAAAAAAATTATAATAAATCAAAAAAAAATTAAAAAAATAAATATGCAAAAGATATAACTTATTAAATTTTTGTGTCTGCATATTTGAAATACAAACAAAAATCTGAAAAAAAGTATATATATATACATACATACATCAATACATAAATTATTATTGAATAAACAATATTACAAATACATATATTCAAATAACATATTTAGTTATTTCTTATAGTTTTTCTAGCTCTCTCTCTCTTTTCCAGACGATAACACTAGTTTACAGCCATTTTGTAAAGTAGGTCTTAGTGTTATTTTCTTAAGGACTTTGGCCCACTGAACACGAAAATGGCACTTAACATGTTTTCGAATTTTCGAAGTTGCTTCAACATTTTTGAATATATTTCCATTTCTACTTAACCGAGTTGACCAAGCAAGCACTCAAATTAAAGGTAAGTATGCCCTCTACAACTTTCTTTCATACATGATTAAGATCGGTTCAGTAGTTCAGATGCAAGCGATTTTAATAAGGTTTTTTTTGTGATTAATCGAGTCCGAAAGCTCACATATCGTCGTAGTTGTAATCCGGCTTACAGACTTTGCTCTGACATCACTTTATTATTCAGTTTACTGTAGTCGATTGCAGTTGGCCAAGGCCAAGTTAATTGTTAGCCGTCTGCGACCACATTAGCCGCTAGATTAGATAATATATAGAATCTATACACACAGTCTGTAAGAAAAGTTTGGGTACGGCAATACATGAATTTTAGAAATCAAAATCGCAAGCACGAAATCACTAAACGAAAGTAAAAAAAAAAAACAAAAAAGATGACGTTCGCACTCTTTTTTATCTGATTATCGCAGTTGTTATATATATTTATATAGTAGTTGCGCTTAATACTTAGACTTCCAATACATTATTAGCTTCGACAAAAAACAAAATTTGACTGTAATAACATATTTTCACTCTTGAGAAAATGTTGGCAACTAAATTTACTTGCCGAAAGTAAGACCGGAACAATTTTAAATATAACTTTTTTTAGTTTTGTTTTCAGTTGTACGTAAACCTATTTTGCACTGTTGTCTCAATTGCTAGCACGCTGAACTGCAAGCTTAAGTCAATTGGATTCAATCGTATATGCATCAAATCGCGGACTGATTAGCAACAATCAGCAGCTGATTGGAGTAGTGAATAATTTCAACTGGAATCAGTAGTTAAATTGGCTTTCAACAAGTAGGACGCCAGGATGTTGGAGCTGTGGCTGCTGCTGGGATTGGGGCTCTGCCTGCTGGTGTGGAGCAAGAGGCAGCTACTGCTGCTGGGCATGAGCCTGCCCGGTCCATGGGCGCTGCCCCTGCTGGGCAATGTCCAGATGATTGGCAAGCTAAAGCCAGAGTGTATGTACTTGTCATTATTTTTGCTATTCGAATGAATCCTAAGTAGAGTTGTGGAGAGAGGGCATTATAGCACCAAATACTAATTCAAAGATCATAGATTCATGTTAGCTAGTTAGACTTATGAATTACTTTTAATAATTGATCAGCAATCAGTTATGCTGTTGAACGTGGCCAACAAATGCCCGATACTTTTCTCTAGAGCCAAGACAACAAATGCATTGTTGTCGCAGTCATCTTTCTGGTTTTTACAGAGCTGCGCGATCAGTTTGGGGCCACTTATCGGCTCTGGCTGGGCCCACAGCTGTGGGTGTTTTTGGATAGCGCGGAAGAGGCACAGCAGGCTCTGCACGATCCAACGCTGCGCAGAGCGGCCACATTTCAGCAGCTGTCGCCGCTTATTGGAAAAGGTTTGCTGATCAGCGAGGGACACCAGTGGGCTGCGCAGCGTCGCCTGTTGACTCCGGCCTTCCAGCCGCAACTGCTACGCAACTTTGCCCCCCTGGTGGCCAGGCATGCGGATCGTCTGCTGGTCAGACTGCGGCAGACGGGCGGCGTCGCCATTGAGGTGACAGATCATCTCTTCTCCTGTCTATTGGATGCCATTGTGGGTGAGAATGAGAGTAGTCAGAAAACAATCAATATCCGATCGATAATATCAATAGGGGCAACAATTGCTCTGCAACCCTATAATGAAGTTACCTCATAACATAACCTCACAACATTTTTCTCTCTGCTTTCTTTTAGAGACTTCTATGGGCTACCAGCTGAATACGCAGCTGGCCGAACAACCGCCTATTGTAGCGGCCTTTCATCGGAGCGGGCAACTGCTTTTCAAGCGCATGATCAACCCACTGCTGGCCCCCGATTGGATATTCAAGACTACGCCACTCTGGCGCCAGCTTTGCGCCCAGCTCCAGCTAATACACACACAAATGGAGCAGATCATAGATCAGCGTGCGCAGCACTTGGAACAGGAACTGCAATTGGAGCAGCAGCAGGAGCAGCGCAAGCCAAGGATCCTGCTGGATGCTTTGCTGCTGGGGCACCTAAGCCGTCGGCAAATTCGCGACGAGGTCAATACGTTTGTCTTTGCGGTAAGTCCCTCAATCTTTTTACTCCCTGTACCCATAGAATGGGCAACAAGAAAGATAGACTTTCTGGTTGAAATATTTGGATGAAATATTTGTATAAACTACAAGTTTTATATAGTGATATAGTGCTCCGATTTTGACCAAATTTGGTCAGATTATATAAACTCTCTAGAGACTCTGTTTGGATAAATTTGGTGAGGATACATTAATAAACAAAAAAGTTATTCATACGAAAACATAGTTGTCGACCGATCATTCCTATGGCAGCTATATGTTATAGTTGCCCGATCCGGCCGGTTTCAACATATGCACTGCCTGCAGCAAAAATAAAGCTCTGTGCCCAGTTTCATTACGATAGCTTTAAAACTGAGAGACTAATTCGCATAGAAACAGACGGACAGACGGACGATTTTATGAAATTCAATTCGAAAGATTCGTGGAAAACTCTCTCTCTCTCTCTCTTATCGTCCAATTTACTTCAAACTCGTTTTGAAACTTTTTTGTTTATCATCCAACTATTTAGAAACTTATTTTCAAAGCATCTCATATTAAATAATTCGACTCATTTGCTACCGATTTTAAAAAATGCACGCCCGCGGCCAAAAAAGGTATGAAGTCTGGAATTCCACATTTTCGTTTTTCATACGAATGGCTTCATACTAGTTTCCAAAGCTAAATACAAAAACCTCGGTACTTTGCGGGCAATACAACGGGCGGAAAATAGTTGGAAAGCTTTAGTCTGGATTTTTAGAATTTTTTCTTGGCACGGAAGTCAAGAAGAAATAAGTGGGATTATTTGTTTAGTTAGATCGGCTTCAAAGACATTTTCATAGCACTACACATAAAACATTAGTCACGTGGCTCAACTATTTAGTTTCCTGCCCTGACGGGTGGGAAACCTGTGATACGCTATTTTTGTATATTTCTTACGGTTGACGAAAGTAGTCAATTAGCTGCTAGCTTATGTATATATTCTTTATCCTAACTTTGTCATAACTCAAGCGATTTGCTTGTGGAATGTTGTGAACTTTAAATTTACCTGGCACTTCAATTTTATTCATAATCCAAAAAGGACAAGGTCTCCCCTTAATCATTTTCAACAAGTAAGAATGCTCTAGTCGAGTATACCCGACTACGAAACTCCCTGTACCCAGTTCTAAAACTTCCAATCATATGTTCGTCACTTACACATGCACGCACACATACACAAAGCATACACACACACACGCGAGCCACAGCGTACGCAAGGCATTTTAAGCCGTGGCTGTGCTTCTTCTTCCCCCCTCGCTCCAGTACTGAATCTTGTTCGTTGAATAACTTCCGTGTTTATTATCCGATCGACTTGAAATTTTGACAGTAGATTAAGAGTGACCGAGGTAGTGTACATGCCAAATCCCAAAGCTCTATCTTTAAAACTGTGGCTGTAAAACGTTTTGATCGATTTGCGGGGGAACGGGGTAAGATATCTGAGATCAGAAACAAACTTGACCTGCTCCCGCTATACACGAACCTACATTCCAAATTTGGTGTCTCTAGCTCTTATAGTTGCTGAGATCCTTGCGTTCATACATACGGACAGACAGACGGACAGACAGACGGACATGGCCAAATCGAAATCTCTTTTGATACTGATCAAGAATATATATACTTTATAGGGTCGGAGATGTCCCCTTCTGCCTGTTACATACTTTTGCACAAATCCAATACCCCCTTTTTACCCATTTTATGGGTACAGGGAGTAAAAATTTAAATTTTGAAATAATACAAATCTCGAAATTTCACTTTTAATGGACTGCAGAAATCTAAATTAGTATAAAAAAAACTATTTGAAAGCTTTTCCTGAGAAAGTTCATTTTCTGGCCAAGCTAATGCTAAAAATTCAAAAAATTTAATCTTGAAATGTGAAAAGTAAAAGCACCACAGAAGCTCTACCTCCTAGATTACCAACTCGCATAAATTTGTCGAAACTTAAGCAATTTCCATACGAAATGTGTTTTTGATCATGTTTTCTACTTTAAATTGTCTTGGCATTAAGATTTTGTTCATATTCCAAAATAAACATTTTTGAAATTTAAATTTTGAATTTTATACATTTCTCATCCTTGTCCTAAAATTGCTACTCCTGTCGATTTGTTAAAGCTCAACCAATTTTACATTGGCATTTAAGTAGGTACATATCATTTTTCATAATTTTGCATATTCAGCCCGCAGAATTCAGCTTTAAATCAGAAATTTTGGAAATTTACCTAGGGAGTGAAAGTTTAGGACCACATTCCGCAAATGAGGAGGTCTTCCTACAGATTTTGAGATTCAGTTTATACAATAAACAGTCAGCTTTCAATAATACCTGTATGTATTGGGCGAATGGAGCTCCTATTGATCTCTCAACTTTCCGCAGGGCGTTGACACAACCACGGCATCCATGTGTTTTATGCTATACGCGCTGGCCAAGCACCCGTCTGTCCAGGGGGAACTGCACGCGGAACTGGCTCAGCTGCCGCCGGGCGGAGCCGACGATTTGGATGCACTCAATCAGCTGACGTATCTGGACGCGGCGCTCAAGGAGGTGCTGCGTTTGTATACCACAGTGCCGACCACTGGACGCCAGACGACAACGGCGACCACAATTGGCGGACGTCGCTACTGCGCCGGGGTAACGATCTGGATCAATATGTATGGCCTGGCCCATGATGCACGCTACTATGCTGATCCCTACGAGTTCAGGCCAGAGCGTTGGCTGGAGGAGCAAAACACCACAGGCGCCTCACCGCCTCCCTACAGCTACATACCCTATTCGGGTGGACCGCATGTGTGCATTGGACGCAAGTACTCGCTGCTGCTGATGAAGCTGCTTACAGTGCGCATTGTGCGCAGTTTCCGGCTGCAGCTGAAGGATCCACAGAAGGCGCTGGTGCTGGAGGCTCAGATGGTCCTACGATCCCAAGACGGCATTCAAATCAAGTTTCATCCGCGCTGAACATTGCTAAAATAAAACTTTATCTTAATAACAGACGCTTTCCGGGAAATTTCAAAGTTTGAATATAAATTTGTATTACTTTTCATACCTGTACATTATACTATTAATTTTATAATATTAATATTATATTGGTTATTTATATTTTTAAAAAGTCACTTAGAAATATTTATTTATTTGAAAATAAAATAATATTAGGAATGTTTTTAACATTAACCAATTATTAAAATGTGTAAGGTTAGAGCGACAAGCAACACTTTTAAAATCGAAAAATTATACTACAAGTATCCAACGAAATACCAACATTTTGATCGACTTGGAATCAGTCCAGATTCATACATCTACTTTAAAACTATAAATAATCTTGCAGAAACAGGCCAGGTTCTTTTCTAACACTTTAAATATTATTTAATTTTTGTTGTTAATGGAAATATGTTCAGTGCGTATTGTCTTTCTTAACTATCTTAAGGAAGGCCTTATTCTTTGTCCCCTGAGTCCCTGAGTGTTAGCCTGAACGCAGACAAGCTGGAAAGCATATCACTCACGACAATGGTCAGAAAAATGTTATAAGTTGTTATATTCAAAAGATGAAGAAAGTGGATCTCGAAATAATTAATGGTAATGGGATCCCCCATTAATTGTTAATAACGAGCTATCCATTATGTTAGACCATAATTCAAAAGTTGCGGATTCAACCGCAAATGTTATAAATACAGTCAAGGTTTCACAACCCGACTTAATGCTAATAACCATATTGCTAATAATTATTGTTGTACTAATGAGTGTTAACAAATAAATGCCTTAAGAAGAAGTAAACAATACAAGCAGGGCAAACGATCATGAATTGATGTAAAGAAAAAAATATAATAATAATTTTCACCATTCCCGGTGTTCAGGTTTGATCAGTAATAAGAGAACATTCAATATTAGGCAGAATATTAGATTTTAAAGTATTTAACAAATAGTACATCCATTAGAACACAATTTTAGAAAAAACAAGTAAGAATGCTATAGTCGAGTTTACCCGATTACAAAACTCCCTGTACCCAGGTCAAGAATTTCCGATCGCTTCTTCGTACATTTACGTATAGACATACACATACACGTGTTTATTATCTGATCGACTTGAAATTTGGACAGTAGATTAGGAGTGACTTAAGTATTGTACATGCCAAATCGCAAAGCTTTATCTTTAAAAGTGTGGTTGTAAAACGTTTTGATCGATTTGTGGGAGAACGGGGGGAAATATCTGAGATCGGAAACAAACTTGATCTGCGTATGGTATACATATAGCTACATGCCAAATTTGGTGTCTCTAGCTCTTATAGTTGCTGAGATCGACGCGTTCATACGGACAGACAGACGGACATGGCCAAATCGAAATCTCTTTTGATACTGATCAAGAATATATATACTTTATAGGGTCGGAGATGTCTCCTTCTGCCTGTTACATACTTTTGCACAAATCCAATAACCCCTTTTTACCCATTTTATGGGTACAGGGAGTAAAAAGAAGCAATTCTGTCTACATTTTATGATGGACCTATTCAAGGAGGTCATACTGGCATTTCAAAAACGTTGGCCAAGATTAAAAGATATTATTTCTGGAAAGGTATGTCTGCTTTTGGTATAAATGCTTTTGACAGAGTGATAGTGGACACTATTGGTCCGCTACCTACATCAGCAGTTATGACTTAGGCAACCAGACACCTGTATTGACCCCGATCAATTGTAACGGTCCACAATTGCATGAAAGTACCCTAGATATTAGAAGCGCATTTCACAATGCTACGAAATTCAGTGTCAACATAGCCGAATTTATTACGGTAGACCTTTTCCAGCAACGGTAGACCCTTTTTCTCATCAACGGTAGGCCTTTTTCTCAGCAGGCATCCAACGTACCTGCGCCTCTGAACGTGTAACAGTTGATCGGTTTCAGGACATCAGCAAAGAAAGAATATTAGTTAGGTCACCAACCAACTGCTTGCTGCTCGTGTAGGGAAGTCACCATCCAAGTGCATTGCTTGCTGATCGTTTAGTAATGGCACTAACTGCACTGCTTGATGCGCCTCAAAACTGCACTGCTTGCAGCGCCCTCTAGCGGCTCTTTAGGGTGTACTGCTTTCATCACTTAGTCAGGACATTAACGTTTAGTCTGGACATTAACAATTCCAGGACACAAAATACAGCGATCAAAATGATCAAAATGAGGAAAATGCCGAAAAAAGAGGAAAAAGAGGAGAAAAAGGGAGAAAAAAAGGAGAAAAAGAGGAGAAAAAGGGAGAAAAAAGGAGAAAAAGAGGAGAAAAAGAGGAGAAAAAGAGGAGAAAAAGGGAGAAAAAGGGAGAAAAAAAGGAGAAAGGAACAGTAGTAGGGATTTTGAACCGCCAAAAGTCCGATCTTTAAATAAGCACACTGGCGCCATCTATGGGACACTGCTTGCATTTTTCACTGCTAGATGGCGCTCCAAGCAGTGCAAGCAGTGTAAGCAGTGCAACTGCTTGAATTTCCCGAATGCCTAATGTGATGCGCCTTCTGTATGACTTTATATTCTTTGGTATCATGCAAAATTAAATTAAAGGACCTTCCGATGCGGTAATTTCTGAGGTTTCAAATCTATAAATAAGTATATAAGTTATATTATTTGTTAAGCTGGCTACAAATTTGAATTTACTTTCAATTTTTACACACATCTGCATATAAGGATTTCTATTAATTCAGTTGAAGTGTGTTGACTGAAGAGTTTTACAGGTTTTTTTTTTTTGTATTTAATTCGTTTGTACATCGTGACTTTGTATATATTTTGCATTGAAAACGCCTCTTGTTCCTCATGTGGATGAAACGTTCTACCGCTCTGGCCCAGGGCGCCACACAGCGCAACTTCCTGCGCGAGAACAAGCTTCTGGTGTGCCAGAGGCCAATGCCGACGCTGCGACGGCTGGAACGTGAGCGGGAGCGGGAGCAGTGCCCCTGGGGGCTGCCGGGAGCCAGCTATGAGCTGCCTACGGCCGCATCGTTGGCGCGCCGGGCGGGAACGCTGCCTTTGTTGAAGACGCAGCGACGTCTCATTAACAGCGGACGTCAGGCGAGCGTCTCTTACGGTGTCGGCGGACAGCGCTCGGAGAAGCAGAGCCAAACGGAGGACATCAGCGATGAGCAGTTCCTCAATGCGGCGCTTCTCAAGTGTACAGAGCAAGCTCAAGGCCAGTCAAATAGCCGACTGCTGCGCGGCTACAGCGAAGGCGACGAGCTGACTGGGCTTACGCCCACCTCGAGCACGGGCTGCCTGCGACGCATCGCATCCAATTTTGAGCTGGGCACAGTGACCACCCAACGCGGCAGCTATGCCTCGGTGCCGTACACGCTGCACCGGCCGCTTGACGGCCTAGCGGTCACTCTGCCCGCCGGATTGAATACTGCTGCAGCTGGCAAGCCGCCCGCGAGCATGGAGGAGCATCAGGCGCAGGCCAATAGCGTTGGTTTTAGTTTACCGTGTGTGTTGCAGCTGGCCATACCGGAGATAACCGATGTAGAGCAGCATCCGCAGCTGGATCAGCCGCTGAGCGCACGCACCATTGCATCCAGCCGCAGCCGGGCAGCCGAAACGACGCCGGAGGCTGATGAATTGCCGTTGCCTGTCTTGGTCGAGGATCAGCCCAAGCTAGACGAAGACCAAGTGCTGCTAACGGAGTCACAACGCCTGGCGCTGCTTCAAGAGGCGCAAGCGCGGTACAGAATGCTTATCTGGGAATATAATCGACTGCCTCTGGCCATGGGAACGCTGCGCGTGCGGAACCTGAAGATCCGGCTGGAGCAGCAGCTGGACCGCATCGACAGCGAGCTTAGAGTGTTGACCTTGCCACAGGTGTACATCAGGCGCGACCAGTTGCAGCAAATCACAAGTATCTCGGTGTAAACATAAATAATAGTAGTGGTAGTCCCTTGTCTGATATTGATTGATTTAAATACATCGGTAGTAAACGATCGAAGAAGCAGCTTTTAAAGTGATTTTATTTCATTTTACTTAAATTAAATTTTGTGTGCTATCTTATAAGTTAAAAAGAGCTTCGATTTTCTAATTTACTAGCTGGTATGAAAGGACCATAGTGGTGCCTTTGCCGAGGCGCATAGCAAAATTAAAATCATTTGGCATTTGAAGTCAATTCCAAGAATAATACTAAGAATCGAGACTAAGGCGATGCAAAAATTTTCCGCCCGTTGTACCGAGGATTTTTTATTAATATTTAGAAATTAGTATGAAGCTATTCGTATGAAAAACGAAAATGCTGAATTCCGAACTTTTCCTTGAGCATGCAAATTTTAAAACCGGTAGCACATGTGTCTAATTATTTAATGTGAGTTGCTTTGAAAATTAGTTTCAAAAAAATTGAATGATAAAAAAATAAAAGTTTTAAAATGAGTTTGAAGTCAATCGCATGAAATTTAAAAATGTTGTATACAGTTTTCCGCCATTTTTCCGACCTTGTGGGTAGATTTTCCAAAATCTTTGGCCACCGTGACTATCATGTTTATGTGTAGAGCCTTGAAAATGAGTTTGAAGCCAATCGCATGAAAACTAGAAAATGTCGAATGCCAGAGTTTTCCGCTGATTATCTGTTGAATTTTCTAAAATCGCTGATACACTTGTCGAATTATTTAATGTGTAGAACTTTGAAAATGAATTTGAAGGTGATCAGACTAAACTTAGACTTTCGCCCATACAACCTTGAGACCCCGTTTTTTAACCATGGGGGTGGATTTTTCAAAATCGATGAAATCCAAAATGTCACAGCTCAAAATTATGCGTTGGAACGCTAGAGGCGCATCCAACAAACTGCGCGAAGGTTCGAGATACAGCAAAACGATAAACGCAGTTAGAAAGAGGGTAAAAATACGCGTTAAACAAATCCAAGATTGGATTGGATTGGATAAGAAATGTAGAAATTAGAGCAAAAACAGATGCAAACAATCACGTTTTTGGCGATATCTCCTAAATGGTTAGAGATACAGAAAAACAGACATAAAATTGACGAAATGTCAGTTCACAGATATGAATAAAACTGAAATGCCAATTTATTTTAGATGTCAAACATCATGATGTCAATGACGACTCCAAAAACAAACACCTACACAAACACAAACTAAAGCACTCTACTGATGACTGTGCTCCCGCCAGAAACGACGAAAACAATGGCGAGCGATGAAATAGCAACAACCAGAAGCAGCCGCCATTGCGAGAGCGCAAATCGGTAATGCCGACTCTCCCGGTAATGCCCGCGACTGAACTGCTTTACCTGCTCCCATTGGCTGCTACGCCGCCATTATTACAGAAGCCATTAAGATTTTTTTTAAATTTTAAAAGAAATGTTAACGAAGATTTTTAAAATGTAGCTTATATGTTGGTTGGTTGTCAGACGGTGTCTAAAGTCATTCGTTGATTTTCATACATTTTTTAAACGCGTTGGGTCATGTGATGCATGGCGTAACCTACAGTCTCTAAACCGTGGCCAAAAACCATATTTATTTATTTATTTATTTTATCATTCCTAGTGCTACAAGCTAAAGCTTATAAGTTAGGGCACTAGTCACTATAATTAAACATATTTTATAACATAAATTTTACATTTAGTTTTTTTTCGATTTAACATATAAAATAAGTACATAGTTCATATAATTTGAGTTTAAAGTTATCATTAACAGTTAAAATAATTATTATTGGGTGTTGTTCTGTAGGTGAGCCTTTAGTTTTATCTTAAATTGCGTGGCGCCATAAATAGTTTTTAAAGGATGGAGAAGTTGATTCCAGGTGCGAATAGCATATATAAAGAATTGTCTTTCTGAATTTAACGTCTTATGCCTATTGCACACTAGATTGTTCGTCCTCGTGGACGTGGATTAAGGCCAAGTCCATTATTATTTGCCCAAACGCTAATTTTTTCTAAGTCTCTGTTGCAAATACTAACACATTCATTAATTTCACACAGAGGACGACTTACATACATTTGGACATAATCAGCATACATTTGAACACTACATTTAGTCACAGAATCGGGCAGGTCATTAACATAAATGGCAAACAGTTAGGGGCCAAGAACTGATCCTTGCGGAACACCACGCCTATTTGACACAAAGGACGAACATATATTTGACGAGACGACAGCTTGACATCTATCAACAAGGTACGAAGACAGAGACTTACAGCTGTACTGGAGAAATTATATAAATTAGAGAGTTTAGTTAAAAGTATATTGTGGTCAACTGTGTCAAATGCTTTGCTGTAGTCAAGTAGTGTCAAAAACGTTACATCATTATTGTCAAGTCGTTCCCTCATATCTTCAGCTATTTTAGTTATGGCTGTAGTACAGCTTCTATTTGTTCTAAAGCCGGACTGTTTATCATTAAGCAGTGTGTTGTTTTCAAAAAATCGGTTTATTTGTTTTGCCATTAAATTTTCAAAAGCCTTTGACAGAAATGGTAAAGTGGATATTGGTCTGTATTCGTCACTATTCGATTTTGGTATAGGTATAATTTTTGCTTCTTTCCATTTGTCAGGAAAGGTAGATGTAGTGAAGGCGGTGTTTATAATATGTGTTAAGTAGCTTAGTATTTTGGGAAGTAGAATTTTAATAAATTTAGGATTGAGGTCATCAAAAAAAATAGCATTTGACTTAATTTTTAGTATACACTCAAGTACATCACTTGGACTGACACACATAAAACTAAAACTAATATCACAGTTTCTATAGGATCGACAGTTCAGGTATACGTTTTGTGTAGTTTCAGGTACAGTTATTTGCGTGAATTTACAATTGAGTTCATTTACGTCGATATCGTTTTTTATCACAGATTTCTGTTTACCTAGGCTAAGATTTTTAATTTCTCTCCATTTTTTCTTTGGATTTAGTGCCGTACTTAACTTCGCGCAGAAGTAATTGCGCTTGGAATTAAAAATAAGATTGGCCGCTGCTCTTCTTAGTGCTTGATATTTGCGGAAATGAAAATCTGTTTTAAAGCGTTTCCATTTCTGAAAAGCCTTGTTTCTTTCTAATATCGAGCTCTGTATGTCCATATTAAACCATATATTTTCACCATAATTAACTCTTTTCTTTTTAATGGGTACCGAGCGGTTGAAAAGATAATTAATATTAGACTGCAGTCGTTCAAGTTGGCAATTAACTGAAGGTATACGGTAGATGTCATTCCAGTCAAGTGAGTTATAGTCAGTATTTAATTTGGTATAGTCAATATTTTTAAAGTCACGAAATTCTACACAGTGGTCATTATAGTCTTGGTAAAGGTCATAAGTCAAAAATATTAGGTCATGTTAAGAATACACTGGTACTGATAGCTGTTCGTATTTTAAAACTTTATTTGGCATATTCACAAAGACTAAATCTAATAAAGTGTTTCTGCTACTTGTAAAATGAGTAGCCATTGTGGAGTTTACCAGTTTTAGGTCAAAGGATTCCATGCAATCAATGAGATGAGTTTCATTAAATATATTACTATTAAAGTCTCCCGTCAAAATTATATCAGTATACGACAAAGAAAGAGTCGAGATAATATTCGTCAATTCTGAATAGTCAATATTGCGATTGGGTCGATATACACAGCCAATTAGTATTTTGTTTGTTGTTCTATTATTCTTAATTTGAATAAATAGAGACTCTATTGCACTTCCCACAGAATTTCTACACATAACTTTAGCATTAAGTTTTTTGTTAATATAAATTGCAACACCACCAGCATGACCTACACGATCAGAACGAAAGACATTATAACCATTACAATCAATTAACGAATCACAAATATCAGGCACAAACCAAGTTTCAGACACACAAATCACATCTACATTAGTGTTTACAAACATATATCTGAACTCATCAATTTTCTTGGCTAAACTTTAGGCATTAATATGGCAAATTTGTAAGCCTGATTTCTGCGTTACAAGAACCCTTAGCATGGCATAGCTATTCGCACTGGAAACTACATTTTCATCTTGCACTTCTAACTTCTACAATTCCTAACCGATTTGAATGAATGTGGGCGTGTTTTTTGGGTATTCTTATACTCTTTCTTTCTGCATTTATAGATTTGCTTTATTTATAGATTTAGGAGATATAGTCCTCCAAAGTTGACACTAGGGTTTTTATGTCGGTTTTTGCTCTAACTTCTACAATTCTTAACCGATTTGAATGAATGTGGGCTTGTTTTTTAGGTATTCTTATACGCTTTCTTTCTGCATTTATAGATTTACTGTATTGTGTATCGTTTAGGAGGTATCGTCCTCCAAAGTTGACACGAGGGATTTTTTTTCAGTTTTTTTGTCGGTTTTTGCTCTAGCTCCTACAATTCTTGAGCGATTTGAATGAATATGGGCTTGTTTTTTAGGTATTCTTATACTCTTTCTTTCTGCATTTATAGATTTGCTGTATTGTGTATCGTTTAGGAGATATCGTCCTCCAAAGTTGACACTAGGGTTTTTTTTCAGTTTTTTTGTCGGTTTTTGCTCTAGCTCCTACAATTCTTGAGCGATTTGAATGAATGTGGGCTTGTTTTTTAGGTATTCTTATACTCTTTCTTTCTGCATTTATAGATTTGCTGTATTGTGTATCGTTTAGGAGATATCGTCCTCCAAAGTTGACACTAGGGTTTTTTTTCAGTTTTTTTGTCGGTTTTTGCTCTAGCTCCTACAATTCTTGAGCGATTTGAATGAATATGGGCTTGTTTTTTAGGTATTCTTATACTCTTTCTTTCTGCATTTATAGATTTTCTGTATTGTGTATCGTTTAGGAGATATCGTGTTGCAAAGCCGACACTAGGTTTTTTGTTTTGTCGGTTTTTGCTCTAGCTCCTACAATTCTTAACCGATTTGAATGAAATTGGGCTTGTTTTTTTTAGCTGTTTTTATACTCTATCTTTCTGCATTTATAGATTTGCTGTATTGTGTATCGTTTAGGAGATATCGTCCTCCAAAGTTGACACTAGGGTCTTTTTTCGGATTTTTTTGTCGGTTTTTGCTCTAGCTCCTACAATTCTTGAGCGATTTGAATGAATGTGGGCTTGTTTTTTAGGTATTCTTATACTCTTTCTTTCTGCATTTATAGATTTGCTTTATTTATAGATTTAGGAGATATAGTCCTCCAAAGTTGACACTAGGGTTTTTATGTCGGTTTTTGCTCTAACTTCTACAATTCTTAACCGATTTGAATGAATGTGGGCTTGTTTTTTAGGTATTCTTATACTCTTTCTTTCTGCATTTATAGATTTGCTGTATTGTGTATCGTTTAGGAGATATCGTCCTCCAAAGTTGACACTAGGGTTTTTTTTCCGTTTTTTTGTCGGTTTTTGCTCTAGCTCCTACAATTCTTGAGCGATTTGAATGAATATGGGCTTGTTTTTTAGGTATTCGTATACTCTTTCTTTCTGCATTTATAGATTTGCTGTATTGTGTATCGTTTAGGAGATATCGTCCTCCAAAGTTGACACTAGGGTTTTTTTTCAGTTTTTTTGTCGGTTTTTGCTCTAGCTCCTACAATTCTTGAGCGATTTGAATGAATATGGGCTTGTTTTTTACGTATTCTTATACTCTTTCTTTCTGCATTTATAGATTTGCTGTATTATGTATCGTTTAGGAGATATCGTCCTCCAAAGTTGACACTAGGGTTTTTTTTCAGTTTTTTTGTCGGTTTTTGCTCTAGCTCCTACAATTCTTGAGCGATTTGAATGAATATGGGCTTGTTTTTTAGGTATTCTTATACTCTTTCTTTCTGCACTTATAGATTTTCTGTATTGTGTATCGTTTAGGAGATATCGTGTTGCAAAGCCGACACTAGGTTTTTTTTTTTTTTTTCCTCCAAAGTTGACACTAGGGTTTTTTTTCAGTTTTTTTGTCGGTTTTTGCTCTAGCTCCTACAATTCTTGAGCGATTTGAATGAATATGGGCTTGTTTTTTAGGTATTCTTATACTCTTTCTTTCTGCACTTATAGATTTTCTGTATTGTGTATCGTTTAGGAGATATCGTGTTGCAAAGCCGACACTAGGTTTTTTGTTTTGTCGGTTTTTGCTCTAGCTCCTACAATTCTTAACCGATTTGAATGAAATTGGGCTTGTTTTTTTTAGCTGTTTTTATACTCTATCTTTCTGCATTTATAGATTTGCTGTATTGTGTATCGTTTAGGAGATATCGTCCTCCAAAGTTGACACTAGGGTTTTTTTTTCGGATTTTTTTGTCGGTTTTTGCTCTAGCTCCTACAATTCTTGAGCGATTTGAATAAATGTGGGCTTGTTTTTTAGGTATTCTTATACTCTTTCTTTCTGCATTTATAGATTTGCTTTATTTATAGATTTAGGAGATATAGTCCTCCAAAGTTGACACTAGGGTTTTTATGTCGGTTTTTGCTCTAACTTCTACAATTCTTAACCGATTTGAATGAATGTAGGCTTGTTTTTTAGGTATTCTTATACTCTTTCTTTCTGCATTTATAGATTTGCTGTATTGTGTATCGTTTAGGAGATATCGTCCTCCAAAGTTGACACTAGGGATTTTTTTCAGTTTTTTTGTCGGTTTTTGCTCTAGCTCCTACAATTCTTGAGCGATTTGAATGAATATGGGCTTGTTTTTTAGGTATTCTTATACTCTTTCTTTCTGCATTTATAGATTTGCTGTATTGTGTATCGTTTAGGAGATATCGTCCTCCAAAGTTGACACTAGGGTTTTTTTTCAGTTTTTTTGTCGGTTTTTGCTCTAGCTCCTACAATTCTTGAGCGATTTGAATGAATATGGGCTTGTTTTTTACGTATTCTTATACTCTTTCTTTCTGCACTTATAGATTTTCTGTATTGTGTATCGTTTAGGAGATATCGTGTTGCAAAGCCGACACTAGGTTTTTTGTTTTGTCGGTTTTTGCTCTAGCTCCTACAATTCTTAACCGATTTGAATGAATGTGGGCTTGTTTTTTAGGTATTCTTATACTCTTTCTTTCTGCATTTATAGATTTGCTGTATTGTGTATCGTTTAGGAGATATCGTACTCCAAAGTTGACACTAGGGTTTTTTTTTCAGTTTTTTTGTCGGTTTTTGCTCTAGCTCCTACAATTCTTGAGCGATTTGAATGAATATGGGCTTGTTTTTTAGGTATTCTTATACTATTTCTTTCTGCATTTATAGATTTGCTGTATTGTGTATCGTTTAGGAGATATCGTGTTGCAAAGCCGACACTAGGTTTTTTGTTTTGTCGGTTTTTGCTCTAGCTCCTACAATTCTTAACCGATTTGAATGAAATTGGGCTTGTTTTTTTTAGCTTTTTTTATACTCTATCTTTCTGCATTTATAGATTTGCTGTATTGTGTATCGTTTAGGAGATATCGTCCTCCAAAGTTGACACTAGGGTTTTTTTTTCGGTTTTTTTTGTCGGTTTTTGCTCTAGCTCCTACAATTCTTGAGCGATTTGAATGAATGTGGGCTTGTTTTTTAGGTATTCTTATACTCTTTCTTTCTGCATTTATAGATTTGCTTTATTTATAGATTTAGGAGATATAGTCCTCCAAAGTTGACACTAGGGTTTTTATGTCGGTTTTTGCTCTAACTTCTACAATTCTTAACCGATTTGAATGAATGTGGGCTTGTTTTTTAGGTATTCTTATACTCTTTCTTTCTGCATTTATAGATTTTCTGTATTGTGTATCGTTTAGGAGATATCGTCCTCCAAAGTTGACACTAGGGTTTTTTTTCAGTTTTTTTGTCGGTTTTTGCTCTAGCTCCTACAATTCTTGAGCGATTTGAATGAATGTGGGCTTGTTTTTTAGGTATTCTTATACTCTTTCTTTCTGCATTTATAGATTTGCTTTATTTATAGATTTAGGAGATATAGTCCTCCAAAGTTGACACTAGGGTTTTTATGTCGGTTTTTGCTCTAACTTCTACAATTCTTAACCGATTTGAATGAATGTGGGCTTGTTTTTATACTCTTTCTTTCTGCATTTATAGATTTGCTGTATTGTGTATCGTTTAGGAGATATCGTGTTGCAAAGC
Organism: Hirtodrosophila histrioides; assembly: GCA_037075165.1. Classification (NCBI taxonomy): domain Eukaryota; kingdom Metazoa; phylum Arthropoda; class Insecta; order Diptera; family Drosophilidae; genus Hirtodrosophila; species Hirtodrosophila histrioides. Next base: position 139,681 of record JBAMCL010000772.1, read on the forward strand.
CGACACTAGGTTTTTTGTTTTGTCGGTTTTTGCTCTAGCTCCTACAATTCTTAACCGATTTGAATGAATGTGGGCTTGTTTTTTAGGTATTCTTATACTCTTTCTTTCTGCATTTATAGATTTGCTGTATTGTGTATCGTTTAGGAGATATCGTGTTGCAAAGCCGACACTAGGTTTTTTGTTTTGTCGGTTTTTGCTCTAGCTCCTACAATTCTTAACCGATTTGAATGAAATTGGGCTTGTTTTTTTTAGCTGTTTTTATACTCTATCTTTCTGCATTTATAGATTTGCTGTATTGTGTATCGTTTAGGAGATATCGTCCTCCAAAGTTGACACTAGGGTTTTTTTTTCGGATTTTTTTGTCGGTTTTTGCTCTAGCTCCTACAATTCTTGAGCGATTTGAATGAATGTGGGCTTGTTTTTTAGGTATTCTTATACTCTTTCTTTCTGCATTTATAGATTTGCTGTATTGTGTATCGTTTAGGAGATATCGTCCTCCAAAGTTGACACTAGGGTTTTTTTTCAGTTTTTTTGTCGGTTTTTGCTCTAGCTCCTACAATTCTTGAGCGATTTGAATGAATATGGGCTTGTTTTTTAGGTATTCTTATACTATTTCTTTCTGCATTTATAGATTTGCTGTATTGTGTACCGTTTAGGAGATATCGTGTTGCAAAGCCGACACTAGGTTTTTTGTTTTGTCGGTTTTTGCTCTAGCTCCTACAATTCTTAACCGATTTGAATGAAATTGGGCTTGTTTTTTTTAGCTTTTTTTATACTCTATCTTTCTGCATTTATAGATTTGCTGTATTGTGTATCGTTTAGGAGATATCGTCCTCCAAAGTTGACACTAGGGTTTTTTTTTCGGTTTTTTTTGTCGGTTTTTGCTCTAGCTCCTACAATTCTTGAGCGATTTGAATGAATGTGGGCTTGTTTTTTAGGTATTCTTATACTCTTTCTTTCTGCATTTATAGATTTGCTTTATTTATAGATTTAGGAGATATAGTCCTCCAAAGTTGACACTAGGGTTTTTATGTCGGTTTTTGCTCTAACTTCTACAATTCTTAACCGATTTGAATGAATGTGGGCTTGTTTTTTAGGTATTCTTATACTCTTTCTTTCTGCATTTATAGATTTTCTGTATTGTGTATCGTTTAGGAGATATCGTCCTCCAAAGTTGACACTAGGGTTTTTTTTCAGTTTTTTTGTCGGTTTTTGCTCTAGCTCCTACAATTCTTGAGCGATTTGAATGAATGTGGGCTTGTTTTTTAGGTATTCTTATACTCTTTCTTTCTGCATTTATAGATTTGCTTTATCTCTTATAGATTTAGGAGATATAGTCCTCCAAAGTTGACACTAGGGTTTTTTATGTCGGTTTTTGCTCTAACTTCTACAATTCTTAACCGATTTGAATGAATGTGGGCTTTTTTTTTGTTTTTATACTCTTTCTTTCTGCATTTATAGATTTGCTGTATCTCTGTATCGTTTAGGAGATATCGTGTTGCAAAGCCGACACTAGGTTTTTTGTTTTGTCGGTTTTTGCTCTAGCTCCTACAATTCTTAACCGATTTGAATGAATGTGTGCTTGTTTTTTAGGTATTCTTATACTCTTTCTTTCTGCATTTATAGATTTGCTGTATTGTGTACCGTTTAGGAGATATCGTGTTGCAAAGCCGACACTAGGTTTTTTGTTTTGTCGGTTTTTGCTCTAGCTCCTACAATTCTTAACCGATTTGAATGAAATTGGGCTTGTTTTTTTTAGCTGTTTTTATACTCTATCTTTCTGCATTTATCGATTTGCTGTATCTCTGTATCGTTTCGGAGATATCGTCTTCCAAAGCTGACACTAGGGTTTTTTTTTCGGATTTTTTTGTCGGTTTTTGCTCTAGCTCCTACAATTCTTAACCGATTTGAATGAAAGTGGGCTTGTTTTTTAGCTGTTTTTATACTCTATCTTTCTGCATTTATCCATTTGCTGTATCTCTGTACCGTTTCGGAGATATCGTGCTGCAAAGTCGACACTAGGGTTTTTTTTCAGTTTTTTTGTCGGTTTTTGCTCTAGCTCCTACAATTCTTAAGCGATTTGAATGAAAATGGGCTTGTTTTTTAGGTGTTTTTATACTCTATCTTTCTGCATTTATCCATTTGCTGTATCTCTGTACCGTTTCGGAGATATCGTGTTCCAAAGTCGACACTAGGGTTTTTTTCAGTTTTTTTGTCGGTTTTTGCTCTAGCTCCTACAATTCTTAACCGATTTGAATGAAAGTGGGCTTGTTTTTTAGCTATTTTTATACTCTTTCTTTCTGCATTTATCCATTTGCTGTATCTCTTACCGATTTCGGAGATATCGTCTTGCAAAGTCGACACTAGGGTTTTTGTTTTGTCGGTTTTTGCTCTAGCTCCTACAATTCTTAACCGATTTGAATGAATGTGGGCTTGTTTTTTAGCTGTTTTTATACTCTTTCTTTCTGCATTTATCCATTTGCTGTATCTCTTACCGTTTCGGAGATATCGTGTTGCAAAGCCGACACTAGGGTTTTTTTTCAGTTTTTTTTGTCGGTTTTTGCTCTAGCTCCTACAATTCTTGACCGATTTGAATGAAATTGGGCTTGTTTTTTTAGCTGTTTTTATACTCTATCTTTCTGCATTTATCCATTTGCTGTATCTCTGTACCGTTTCGGAGATATCGTGTTGCAAAGCCGACACTAGGGTTTTTTTTTGGATTTTTTGTCGGTTTTTGCTCTAGCTCCTACAATTCTTAACCGATTTGAATGAAAATGGGCTTGTTTTTTAGCTGTTTTTATACTCTATCTTTCTGCATTTATCGATTTGCTGTATCTCTGTACCGTTTCGGAGATATCGAGTTGCAAAGCCGACACTAGGGTTTTTTTTCAGTTTTTTTGTCGGTTTTTGCTCTAGCTCCTACAATTCTTAAGCGATTTGAATGAAAGTGGGCTTGTTTTTTAGCTGTTTTTATACTCTATCTTTCTGCATTTATCCATTTGCTTTATCTCTTATCGATTTCGGAGATATCGTGCTGCAAAGCCGACACTAGGTTTTTTTTTTGTCGGTTTTTGCTCTAGCTCCTACAATTCTTAACCGATTTGAATGAATGTGGGCTTGTTTTTTAGTGTTTTTATACTCTATCTTTCTGCATTTATCCATTTGCTGTATCTCTGTACCGTTTAGGAGATATCGTGTTGCAAAGTCGACACTAGGGTTTTTTTTCAGTTTTTTTTGTCGGTTTTTGCTCTAGCTCCTACAATTCTTAACCGATTTGAATGAAATTGGGCTTGTTTTTTTTAGCTGTTTTTATACTCTATCTTTCTGCATTTATCCATTTGCTGTATCTCTGTACCGTTTCGGAGATATCGTGTTCCAAAGTCGACACTAGGGTTTTTTTTCGGATTTTTTTGTCGGTTTTTGCTCTAGCTCCTACAATTCTTAACCGATTTGAATGAAAGTGGGCTTGTTTTTTAGGTGTTTTTATACTCTATCTTTCTGCATTTATCCATTTGCTGTATCTCTTACCGATTTCGGAGATATCGTCTTCCAAAGCCGACACTAGGTTTTTTTTTTGTCGGTTTTTGCTCTAACTCCTACAATTCTTAACCGATTTGAATGAAAATGGGCTTGTTTTTTAGCTGTTTTTATACTCTTTCTTTCTGCATTTATCCATTTGCTGTATCTCTGTACCGTTTAGGAGATATCGTGTTCCAAAGCCGACACTAGGGTTTTTTTTCAGTTTTTTTGTCGGTTTTTGCTCTAGCTCCTACAATTCTTAACCGATTTGAATGAAAGTGGGCTTGTTTTTTAGCTGTTTTTATACTCTATCTTTCTGCATTTATCCATTTGCTTTATCTCTTATCGATTTCGGAGATATCGTCTTGCAAAGCCGGCACTAGGTTTTTTGTTTTGTCGGTTTTTGCTCTAACTCCTACAATTCTTAACCGATTTGAATGAAAGTGGGCTTGTTTTTTTGTTTTTATACTCTTTCTTTCTGCATTTATCCATTTGCTGTATCTCTGTACCGTTTCGGAGATATCGTGTTCCAAAGCCGACACTAGGGTTTTTTTTCAGTTTTTTTGTCGGTTTTTGCTCTAGCTCCTACAATTCTTAACCGATTTGAATGAAAATGGGCTTGTTTTTTAGGTGTTTTTATACTCTATCTTTCTGCATTTATCCATTTGCTGTATCTCTGTACCGTTTAGGAGATATCGTGTTGCAAAGCCGACACTAGGGTTTTTTTTCAGTTTTTTTGTCGGTTTTTGCTCTAGCTCCTACAATTCTTAAGCGATTTGAATGAAATTGGGCTTGTTTTTTAGCTATTTTTATACTCTATCTTTCTGCATTTATCCATTTGCTGTATCTCTGTACCGTTTAGGAGATATCGTGTTGCAAAGCCGACACTAGGTTTTTTGTTTTGTCGGTTTTTGCTCTAGCTCCTACAATTCTTAACCGATTTGAATGAAATTGGGCTTGTTTTTTTTAGCTGTTTTTATACTCTTTCTTTCTGCATTTATCCATTTGCTGTATCTCTGTACCGTTTCGGAGATATCGTGTTCCAAAGCCGACACTAGGGTTTTTTTTCGGTTTTTTTTGTCGGTTTTTGCTCTAGCTCCTACAATTCTTAACCGATTTGAATGAAAGTGGGCTTGTTTTTTAGCTGTTTTTATACTCTATCTTTCTGCATTTATCCATTTGCTTTATCTCTTACCGATTTCGGAGATATCGTGTTGCAAAGCCGACACTAGGTTTTTTGTTTTGTCGGTTTTTGCTCTAGCTCCTACAATTCTTAACCGATTTGAATGAAAGTGGGCTTGTTTTTTAGGTGTTCTTTATACTCTATCTTTCTGCATTTATCCATTTGCTGTATCTCTGTACCGTTTCGGAGATATCGTCCTCCAAAGTCGACACTAGGGTTTTTTTTCAGTTTTTTTGTCGGTTTTTGCTCTAGCTCCTACAATTCTTGAGCGATTTGAATGAATATGGGAATATGAATATGAATATCGTGTTGCAAAGCCGACACTAGGTTTTTTGTTTTGTCGGTTTTTGCTCTAGCTCCTACAATTCTTAACCGATTTGAATGAAAGTGGGCTTGTTTTTTAGCTGTTTTTATACTCTATCTTTCTGCATTTATCCATTTGCTGTATCTCTGTACCGTTTCGGAGATATCGTGTTGCAAAGCCGACACTTGGGTTTTTTTTTTCAGTTTTTTTGTCGGTTTTTGCTCTAGCTCCTACAATTCTTAACCGATTTGAATGAAAATGGGCTTGTTTTTTAGCTGTTTTTATACTCTATCTTTCTGCATTTATCCATTTGCTGTATCTCTGTACCGTTTCGGAGATATCGTGTTGCAAAGCCGACACTAGGTTTTTTGTTTTGTCGGTTTTTGCTCTAGCTCCTACAATTCTTAACCGATTTGAATGAAATTGGGCTTGTTTTTTAGCTGTTTTTATACTCTATCTTTCTGCATTTATCCATTTGCTGTATCTCTTACCGTTTCGGAGATATCGTGTTGCAAAGCCGACACTAGGTTTTTTGTTTTGTCGGTTTTTGCTCTAGCTCCTACAATTCTTAACCGATTTGAATGAAATTGGGCTTGTTTTTTAGCTGTTTTTATACTCTATCTTTCTGCATTTATCCATTTGCTGTATCTCTTACCGTTTCGGAGATATCGTGTTGCAAAGCCGACACTAGGTTTTTTGTTTTGTCGGTTTTTGCTCTAGCTCCTACAATTCTTAACCGATTTGAATGAAATTGGGCTTGTTTTTTAGCTGTTTTTATACTCTATCTTTCTGCATTTATCCATTTGCTGTATCTCTTACCGTTTCGGAGATATCGTGTTGCAAAGCCGACACTAGGTTTTTTGTTTTGTCGGTTTTTGCTCTAGCTCCTACAATTCTTAACCGATTTGAATGAAATTGGGCTTGTTTTTTAGCTGTTTTTATACTCTATCTTTCTGCATTTATCCATTTGCTGTATCTCTTACCGTTTCGGAGATATCGTGTTGCAAAGCCGACACTAGGTTTTTTGTTTTGTCGGTTTTTGCTCTAGCTCCTACAATTCTTAACCGATTTGAATGAAATTGGGCTTGTTTTTTAGCTGTTTTTATACTCTATCTTTCTGCATTTATCCATTTGCTGTATCTCTTACCGTTTCGGAGATATCGTGTTGCAAAGCCGACACTAGGTTTTTTGTTTTGTCGGTTTTTGCTCTAGCTCCTACAATTCTTAACCGATTTGAATGAAATTGGGCTTGTTTTTTAGCTGTTTTTATACTCTATCTTTCTGCATTTATCCATTTGCTGTATCTCTTACCGTTTCGGAGATATCGTGTTGCAAAGCCGACACTTGGGTTTTTTTTTAGTTTTTTTGTCGGTTTTTGCTCTAGCTCCTACAATTCTTAACCGATTTGAATGAAAATGGGCTTGTTTTTTAGCTGTTTTTATACTCTATCTTTCTGCATTTATCCATTTGCTGTATCTCTTACCGTTTCGGAGATATCGTGTTGCAAAGCCGACACTAGGTTTTTTGTTTTGTCGGTTTTTGCTCTAGCTCCTACAATTCTTAACCGATTTGAATGAAATTGGGCTTGTTTTTTAGCTGTTTTTATACTCTATCTTTCTGCATTTATCCATTTGCTGTATCTCTTACCGTTTCGGAGATATCGTGTTGCAAAGCCGACACTAGGTTTTTTGTTTTGTCGGTTTTTGCTCTAGCTCCTACAATTCTTAACCGATTTGAATGAAATTGGGCTTGTTTTTTAGCTGTTTTTATACTCTATCTTTCTGCATTTATCCATTTGCTGTATCTCTTACCGTTTCGGAGATATCGTGTTGCAAAGCCGACACTAGGTTTTTTGTTTTGTCGGTTTTTGCTCTAGCTCCTACAATTCTTAACCGATTTGAATGAAATTGGGCTTGTTTTTTAGCTGTTTTTATACTCTATCTTTCTGCATTTATCCATTTGCTGTATCTCTTACCGTTTCGGAGATATCGTGTTGCAAAGCCGACACTAGGTTTTTTGTTTTGTCGGTTTTTGCTCTAGCTCCTACAATTCTTAACCGATTTGAATGAAATTGGGCTTGTTTTTTAGCTGTTTTTATACTCTATCTTTCTGCATTTATCCATTTGCTGTATCTCTTACCGTTTCGGAGATATCGTGTTGCAAAGCCGACACTAGGTTTTTTGTTTTGTCGGTTTTTGCTCTAGCTCCTACAATTCTTAACCGATTTGAATGAAATTGGGCTTGTTTTTTAGCTGTTTTTATACTCTATCTTTCTGCATTTATCCATTTGCTGTATCTCTGTACCGTTTCGGAGATATCGTGTTGCAAAGCCGACACTTGGGTTTTTTTTTTCAGTTTTTTTGTCGGTTTTTGCTCTAGCTCCTACAATTCTTAACCGATTTGAATGAAATTGGGCTTGTTTTTTAGGTGTTTTTATACTCTATCTTTCTGCATTTATCCATTTGCTGTATCTCTGTACCGTTTCGGAGATATCGTGTTGCAAAGCCGACACTAGGTTTTTTGTTTTGTCGGTTTTTGCTCTAGCTCCTACAATTCTTAACCGATTTGAATGAAATTGGGCTTGTTTTTTAGCTGTTTTTATACTCTATCTTTCTGCATTTATCCATTTGCTGTATCTCTTACCGTTTCGGAGATATCGTGTTGCAAAGCCGACACTAGGTTTTTTGTTTTGTCGGTTTTTGCTCTAGCTCCTACAATTCTTAACCGATTTGAATGAAATTGGGCTTGTTTTTTAGCTGTTTTTATACTCTATCTTTCTGCATTTATCCATTTGCTGTATCTCTTACCGTTTCGGAGATATCGTGTTGCAAAGCCGACACTAGGTTTTTTGTTTTGTCGGTTTTTGCTCTAGCTCCTACAATTCTTAACCGATTTGAATGAAATTGGGCTTGTTTTTTAGCTGTTTTTATACTCTATCTTTCTGCATTTATCCATTTGCTGTATCTCTTACCGTTTCGGAGATATCGTGTTGCAAAGCCGACACTAGGTTTTTTGTTTTGTCGGTTTTTGCTCTAGCTCCTACAATTCTTAACCGATTTGAATGAAATTGGGCTTGTTTTTTAGCTGTTTTTATACTCTATCTTTCTGCATTTATCCATTTGCTGTATCTCTTACCGTTTCGGAGATATCGTGTTGCAAAGCCGACACTAGGTTTTTTGTTTTGTCGGTTTTTGCTCTAGCTCCTACAATTCTTAACCGATTTGAATGAAATTGGGCTTGTTTTTTAGCTGTTTTTATACTCTATCTTTCTGCATTTATCCATTTGCTGTATCTCTTACCGTTTCGGAGATATCGTGTTGCAAAGCCGACACTAGGTTTTTTGTTTTGTCGGTTTTTGCTCTAGCTCCTACAATTCTTAACCGATTACAATTCTTGAGCGATTTGAATGAAAGTGGGCTTGTTTTTTAGGTATTTTTATACTCTTTCTTTCTGCATTTATAGATTTGCTGTATCTCTTACCGTTTCGGAGATATCGTGTTGCAAAGCCGACACTAGGTTTTTTGTTTTGTCGGTTTTTGCTCTAGCTCCTACAATTCTTAACCGATTACAATTCTTGAGCGATTTGAATGAATGTGTGCTTGTTTTTTACGTATTCTTATATTTTTATTTTTTTTTTTTCTGCATTTATAGATTTGCTGTATCTCTTACCGTTTCGGAGATATCGTGTTGCAAAGCCGACACTAGGTTTTTTGTTTTGTCGGTTTTTGCTCTAGCTCCTACAATTCTTAACCGATTTGAATGAAATTGGGCTTGTTTTTTAGCTGTTTTTATACTCTATTTTTCTGCATTTATCCATTTGCTGTATCTCTTACCGTTTCGGAGATATCGTGTTGCAAAGCCGACACTAGGTTTTTTGTTTTGTCGGTTTTTGCTCTAGCTCCTACAATTCTTAACCGATTTGAATGAAATTGGGCTTGTTTTTATACTATGTTCCCGAAGGGAAAAATAGTATATTGGGTTTGCGCAATGTCCGTCTGTCCGTCTGTCCGTATGAACGCAATTTTTTTGCCTTTATCTTTGAGCTAGAGCAACCAAATTTGGCACACATGTTGGTGTATATCGTCAGTTTATAAAGTGTCAAGATCAGCCCCCCACCCCCACCCCCTCCCCCAAAATTTGGGGAAAACCTGTATCTTCCACATTTTTAAAGCTAGAGTTACCAAATTTGGCATACACACTAAAGTTGAGATTCCTGACAGATCTGCATAAAAAATTTTTGGACCCCACTACCCCCACCCCCCCAATGGAGCAAAACCTATATCTCCCACACCAGTAGAGCTAGAGTCACCAAATTTGGCAGACAGACTAATGTTGACCCCCTGGATAAAACTGCATCAAAAATTTTTGGACCCCCCCACCACGACCCCCCCAATGGAGCAAAACCTATATCTCCCACACCAGTAGAGCTAGAGTCACCAAATTTGGCAGACAGACTAATGTTGGCCCCCTAGATAAAACTGCATCAAAAATTTTTGAACACCCCCCACCCCCACGCACCCAAAGGAGCAAAATCGCGTTTCTTTCTGAACTCACAAATAATCATATTATATACATAGGACTGGGAACATAGTATTCTGCAGTCGGGTGCGTCCGCCGTCGGACGCCACCGCCGACTGCAACGTTCTTACTTGTTTTTTAGCTGTTTTATACTCTATCTTTCTGCATTTATCCATTTGCTGTTTCTCTTACCGTTTCGGAGATATCGTGTTGCAAAGCCGACACTAGGTTTTTTGTTTTGTCGGTTTTTGCTCTAGCTCCTACAATTCTTAACCGATTTGAATGAAATTGGGCTTGTTTTTTAGCTGTTTTTATACTCTATCTTTCTGCATTTATCCATTTGCTGTATCTCTTACCGTTTCGGAGATATCGTGTTGCAAAGCCGACACTAGGTTTTTTGTTTTGTCGGTTTTTGCTCTAGCTCCTACAATTCTTAACCGATTTGAATGAAATTGTGCTTGTTTTTTTGCTGTTTTTATACTCTATCTTTCTGCATTTATCCATTTGCTGTATCTCTTACCGTTTCGGAGATATCGTGTTGCAAAGCCGACACTAGGGTTTTTTTGTTTTTTTGTCGGTTTTTGCTCTAGCTCCTACAATTCTTAACCGATTTGAATGAAATTGGGCTTGTTTTTTAGCTGTTTTATACTCTATCTTTCTGCATTTATCCATTTGCTGTATCTCTTACCGTTTCGGAGATATCGTGTTGCAAAGCCGACACTAGGTTTTTTGTTTTGTCGGTTTTTGCTCTAGCTCCTACAATTCTTAACCGATTTGAATGAAATTGGGCTTGTTTTTTAGCTGTTTTATACTCTATCTTTCTGCATTTATCGATTTGCTGTATCTCTTACCGTTTCGGAGATATCGTGTTGCAAAGCCGACACTAGGTTTTTTGTTTTTTTGTCGGTTTTTGCTCTAGCTCCTACAATTCTTAACCGATTTGAATGAAATCGGGCTTGTTTTTTAGCTGTTCTTATACTCTATCTTTCTGCATTTATCCATTTGCTGTATCTCTTACCGTTTCGGAGATATCGTGTTGCAAAGCCGACACTAGGTTTTTTGTTTTGTCGGTTTTTGCTCTAGCTCCTACAATTCTTAACCGATTACAATTCTTGAGCGATTTGAATGAATGTGTGCTTGTTTTTTACGTATTTTTATACTCTTTCTTTCTGCATTTATAGATTTGCTGTATCTCTTACCGTTTCGGAGATATCGTGTTGCAAAGCCGACACTAGGTTTTTTTGGTTTTTTGTCGGTTTTTGCTCTAGCTCCTACAATTCTTAACCGATTTGAATGAAATTGGGCTTGTTTTTTAGGTATTTTTATACTCTATCTTTCTGCATTTATCGATTTGCTGTATCTCTGTACCGTTTCGGAGATATCGTCTTGCAAAGCCGACACTAGGGTTTTTTTCGGTTTTTTTGTCGGTTTTTGCTCTAGCTCCTACAATTCTTAACCGATTACAATTCTTGAGCGATTTGAATGAATGTGTGCTTGTTTTTTAGGTATTCTTATACTCTTTCTTTCTGCATTTATAGATTTGCTGTATCTGTGTACCGTTTCGGAGATATCGTCTTCCAAAGTTGACACTAGGGTTTTTTTTTCGGTTTTTTTGTCGGTTTTTGCTCTAGCTCCTACAATTCTTAAGCGATTTGAATGAAATTGGGCTTGTTTTTTAGGTGTTTTTATACTCTTTCTTTCTGCATTTATCGATTTGCTGTATTTTGTACCGTTTCGGAGATATCGTCTTCCAAAGTCGACACTAGGGTTTTTTTTCGGTTTTTTTGTCGGTTTTTGCTCTAGCTCCTACAATTCTTGAGCGATTTGAATGAAAGTGGGCTTGTTTTTTAGGTATTCTTATACTCTTTCTTTCTGCATTTATAGATTTGCTGTATTGTGTATCGTTTAGGAGATATCGTCCTCCAAAGTTGACACTAGGTTTTTTTTTCGGTTTTTTTGTCGGTTTTTGCTCTAGCTCCCACAATTCTTGAGCGATTTGAATGAATGTGGGCTTGTTTTTTAGGTATTCTTATACTCTTTCTTTCTGCATTTATAGATTTGCTGTATTGTGTATCGTTTAGGAGATATCGTCCTCCAAAGTTGACACTAGGGATTTTTTTCGGTTTTTTTGTCGGTTTTTGCTCTAGCTCCTACAATTCTTGAGCGATTTGAATGAATGTGGGCTTGTTTTTTAGGTATTCTTATACTCTTTCTTTCTGCATTTATAGATTTGCTGTATTGTGTATCGTTTAGGAGATATCGTCCTCCAAAGTTGACACTAGGGTTTTTTTTCGTTTTTTTTTGTCGGTTTTTGCTCTAGCTCCTACAATTCTTGAGCGATTTGAATGAATGTGTGCTTGTTTTTTAGGTATTCTTATACTCTTTCTTTCTGCATTTATAGATTTGCTGTATTGTGTATCGTTTAGGAGATATCGTCCTCCAAAGTTGACACTAGGGTTTTTTTGTCGGTTTTTGCTCTAGCTCCTACAATTCTTGAGCGATTTGAATGAATGTGGGCTTGTTTTTTAGGTATTCTTATACTCTTTCTTTCTGCATTTATAGATTTGCTGTATTGTGTATCGTTTAGGAGATATCGTCCTCCAAAGTTGACACTAGGGATTTTTTTTTCGTTTTTTTTGTCGGTTTTTGCTCTAGCTCCTACAATTCTTGAGCGATTTGAATGAATGTGGGCTTGTTTTTTAGGTATTCTTATACTCTTTCTTTCTGCATTTATAGATTTGCTGTATTGTGTATCGTTTAGGAGATATCGTCCTCCAAAGTTGACACTAGGGTTTTTTTTTTTTTTTTTTTTTTTTTTCTCCTACAATTCTTGAGCGATTTGAATGAATGTGGGCTTGTTTTTTAGGTATTCTTATACTCTTTCTTTCTGCGTTTATAGATTTGCTGTATTGTGTATCGTTTAGGAGATATCGTCCTCCAAAGTTGACTCCTACAATTCTTGAGCGATTTGAATGAATGTAGGCTTGTTTTTTAGGTATTCTTATACTCTTTCTTTCTGCATTTATAGATTTGCTGTATTGTGTATCGTTTAGGAGATATCGTCCTCCAAAGTTGACACTAGGGATTTTTTTTCGGTTTTTTTGTCGGTTTTTGCTCTAGCTCCTACAATTCTTGAGCGATTTGAATGAATGTGGGCTTGTTTTTTTAGGTATTCTTATACTCTTTCTTTCTGCATTTATAGATTTGCTGTATTGTGTATCGTTTAGGAGATATCGTCCTCCAAAGTTGACACTAGGGTTTTTTTTCGGTTTTTTTGTCGGTTTTTGCTCTAGCTCCTACAATTCTTGAGCGATTTGAATGAATGTGTGCTTGTTTTTTAGGTATTCTTATACTCTTTCTTTCTGCATTTATAGATTTGCTGTATTGTGTATCGTTTAGGAGATATCGTCCTCCAAAGTTGACACTAGGGTTTTTTTTCGGTTTTTTTGTCGGTTTTTGCTCTAGCTCCTACAATTCTTGAGCGATTTGAATGAATGTGGGCTTGTTTTTTAGGTATTCTTATACTCTTTCTTTCTGCATTTATAGATTTGCTGTATTGTGTATCGTTTAGGAGATATCGTCCTCCAAAGTTGACACTAGGGATTTTTTTTCGTTTTTTTTGTCGGTTTTTGCTCTAGCTCCTACAATTCTTGAGCGATTTGAATGAATGTGGGCTTGTTTTTTAGGTATTCTTATACTCTTTCTTTCTGCATTTATAGATTTGCTGTATTGTGTATCGTTTAGGAGATATCGTCCTCCAAAGTTGACTCCTACAATTCTTGAGCGATTTGAATGAATGTGGGCTTGTTTTTTAGGTATTCTTATACTCTTTCTTTCTGCATTTATAGATTTGCTGTATTGTGTATCGTTTAGGAGATATCGTCCTCCAAAGTTGACACTAGGGTTTTTTTTTCGGTTTTTTTGTCGGTTTTTGCTCTAGCTCCTACAATTCTTGAGCGATTTGAATGAATGTGTGCTTGTTTTTTAGGTATTCTTATACTCTTTCTTTCTGCATTTATAGATTTGCTGTATTGTGTATCGTTTAGGAGATATCGTCCTCCAAAGTTGACACTAGGGTTTTTTTTCGGTTTTTTTGTCGGTTTTTGCTCTAGCTCCTACAATTCTTGAGCGATTTGAATGAATGTGGGCTTGTTTTTTAGGTATTCTTATACTCTTTCTTTCTGCATTTATAGATTTGCTGTATTGTGTATCGTTTAGGAGATATCGTCCTCCAAAGTTGACACTAGGGTTTTTTTTCGGTTTTTGTCGGTTTTTGCTCTAGCTCCTACAATTCTTGAGCGATTTGAATGAATGTGGGCTTGTTTTTTTAGGTATTCTTATACTCTTTCTTTCTGCATTTATAGATTTGCTGTATTGTGTATCGTTTAGGAGATATCGTCCTCCAATGTTGACACTAGGGTTTTTTTTCGGTTTTTTTGTCGGTTTTTGCTCTAGCTCCTACAATTCTTGAGCGATTTGAATGAATGTGGGCTTGTTTTTTTAGGTATTCTTATACTCTTTCTTTCTGCATTTATAGATTTGCTGTATTGTGTATCGTTTAGGAGATATCGTCCTCCAAAGTTGACTCCTACAATTCTTGAGCGATTTGAATGAATGTGGGCTTGTTTTTTAGGTATTCTTATACTCTTTCTTTCTGCATTTATAGATTTGCTGTATTGTGTATCGTTTAGGAGATATCGTCCTCCAAAGTTGACACTAGGGATTTTTTTTCGGTTTTTTTGTCGGTTTTTGCTCTAGCTCCTACAATTCTTGAGCGATTTGAATGAATGTGGGCTTGTTTTTTAGGTATTCTTATACTCTTTCTTTCTGCATTTATAGATTTGCTGTATTGTGTATCGTTTAGGAGATATCGTCCTCCAAAGTTGACACTAGGGTTTTTTTTTCGGTTTTTTTGTCGGTTTTTGCTCTAGCTCCTACAATTCTTGAGCGATTTGAATGAATGTGTGCTTGTTTTTTAGGTATTCTTATACTCTTTCTTTCTGCATTTATAGATTTGCTGTATTGTGTATCGTTTAGGAGATATCGTCCTCCAAAGTTGACACTAGGGATTTTTTTTCGGTTTTTTTGTCGGTTTTTGCTCTAGCTCCTACAATTCTTGAGCGATTTGAATGAATGTGGGCTTGTTTTTTAGGTATTCTTATACTCTTTCTTTCTGCATTTATAGATTTGCTGTATTGTGTATCGTTTAGGAGATATCGTCCTCCAAAGTTGACACTAGGGATTTTTTTTCGTTTTTTTTGTCGGTTTTTGCTCTAGCTCCTACAATTCTTGAGCGATTTGAATGAATGTGGGCTTGTTTTTTAGGTATTCTTATACTCTTTCTTTCTGCATTTATAGATTTGCTGTATTGTGTATCGTTTAGGAGATATCGTCCTCCAAAGTTGACTCCTACAATTCTTGAGCGATTTGAATGAATGTGGGCTTGTTTTTTAGGTATTCTTATACTCTTTCTTTCTGCATTTATAGATTTGCTGTATTGTGTATCGTTTAGGAGATATCGTCCTCCAAAGTTGACACTAGGGTTTTTTTTTCGGTTTTTTTGTCGGTTTTTGCTCTAGCTCCTACAATTCTTGAGCGATTTGAATGAATGTGTGCTTGTTTTTTAGGTATTCTTATACTCTTTCTTTCTGCATTTATAGATTTGCTGTATTGTGTATCGTTTAGGAGATATCGTCCTCCAAAGTTGACACTAGGGTTTTTTTTCGGTTTTTTTGTCGGTTTTTGCTCTAGCTCCTACAATTCTTGAGCGATTTGAATGAATGTGGGCTTGTTTTTTTAGGTATTCTTATACTCTTTCTTTCTGCATTTATAGATTTGCTGTATTGTGTATCGTTTAGGAGATATCGTCCTCCAAAGTTGACACTAGGGTTTTTTTTTTGTTTTTTTTTGGGGTTTTTCTCCTACAATTCTTGAGCGATTTGAATGAATGTGTGCTTGTTTTTTAGGTATTCTTATACTCTTTCTTTCTGCATTTATAGATTTGCTGTATTGTGTATCGTTTAGGAGATATCGTCCTCCAAAGTTGACACTAGGGATTTTTTTTCGGTTTTTTTGTCGGTTTTTGCTCTAGCTCCTACAATTCTTGAGCGATTTGAATGAATGTGGGCTTGTTTTTTAGGTATTCTTATACTCTTTCTTTCTGCATTTATAGATTTGCTGTATTGTGTATCGTTTAGGAGATATCGTCCTCCAAAGTTGACACTAGGGTTTTTTTTTGTTTTTTTTTGTGGTTTTTTCTCCTACAATTCTTGAGCGATTTGAATGAATGTGGGCTTGTTTTTTAGGTATTCTTATACTCTTTCTTTCTGCATTTATAGATTTGCTGTATTGTGTATCGTTTAGGAGATATCGTCCTCCAAAGTTGACACTAGGGTTTTTTTTTCGGTTTTTTTGTCGGTTTTTGCTCTAGCTCCTACAATTCTTGAGCGATTTGAATGAATGTGTGCTTGTTTTTTAGGTATTCTTATACTCTTTCTTTCTGCATTTATAGATTTGCTGTATTGTGTATCGTTTAGGAGATATCGTCCTCCAAAGTTGACACTAGGGTTTTTTTTCGGTTTTTTTGTCGGTTTTTGCTCTAGCTCCTACAATTCTTGAGCGATTTGAATGAATGTGTGCTTGTTTTTTAGGTATTCTTATACTCTTTCTTTCTGCATTTATAGATTTGCTGTATTGTGTATCGTTTAGGAGATATCGTCCTCCAAAGTTGACACTAGGGTTTTTTTTCGGTTTTTTTGTCGGTTTTTGCTCTAGCTCCTACAATTCTTGAGCGATTTGAATGAATGTGGGCTTGTTTTTTAGGTATTCTTATACTCTTTCTTTCTGCATTTATAGATTTGCTGTATTGTGTATCGTTTAGGAGATATCGTCCTCCAAAGTTGACACTAGGGTTTTTTTTCGGTTTTTTTGTCGGTTTTTGCTCTAGCTCCTACAATTCTTGAGCGATTTGAATGAATGTGTGCTTGTTTTTTAGGTATTCTTATACTCTTTCTTTCTGCATTTATAGATTTGCTGTATTGTGTATCGTTTAGGAGATATCGTCCTCCAAAGTTGACACTAGGGATTTTTTTTTCGTTTTTTTTGTCGGTTTTTGCTCTAGCTCCTACAATTCTTGAGCGATTTGAATGAATGTGGGCTTGTTTTTTAGGTATTCTTATACTCTTTCTTTCTGCATTTATAGATTTGCTGTATTGTGTATCGTTTAGGAGATATCGTCCTCCAAAGTTGACACTAGGGTTTTTTTTTGGTTTTTTTTTGGGTTTTTTTCTCCTACAATTCTTGAGCGATTTGAATGAATGTGGGCTTGTTTTTTAGGTATTCTTATACTCTTTCTTTCTGCATTTATAGATTTGCTGTATTGTGTATCGTTTAGGAGATATCGTCCTCCAAAGTTGACACTAGGGTTTTTTTTTCGGTTTTTTTGTCGGTTTTTGCTCTAGCTCCTACAATTCTTGAGCGATTTGAATGAATGTGTGCTTGTTTTTTAGGTATTCTTATACTCTTTCTTTCTGCATTTATAGATTTGCTGTATTGTGTATCGTTTAGGAGATATCGTCCTCCAAAGTTGACACTAGGGTTTTTTTTCGGTTTTTTTGTCGGTTTTTGCTCTAGCTCCTACAATTCTTGAGCGATTTGAATGAATGTGGGCTTGTTTTTTTAGGTATTCTTATACTCTTTCTTTCTGCATTTATAGATTTGCTGTATTGTGTATCGTTTAGGAGATATCGTCCTCCAAAGTTGACACTAGGGTTTTTTTTTGTTTTTTTTTTGGGTTTTTTTCTCCTACAATTCTTGAGCGATTTGAATGAATGTGGGCTTGTTTTTTAGGTATTCTTATACTCTTTCTTTCTGCATTTATAGATTTGCTGTATTGTGTATCGTTTAGGAGATATCGTCCTCCAAAGTTGACACTAGGGATTTTTTTTCGGTTTTTTTGTCGGTTTTTGCTCTAGCTCCTACAATTCTTGAGCGATTTGAATGAATGTGGGCTTGTTTTTTAGGTATTCTTATACTCTTTCTTTCTGCATTTATAGATTTGCTGTATTGTGTATCGTTTAGGAGATATCGTCCTCCAAAGTTGACACTAGGGTTTTTTTTTGTTTTTTTTTTGGGTTTTTTTTTCTCCTACAATTCTTGAGCGATTTGAATGAATGTGGGCTTGTTTTTTAGGTATTCTTATACTCTTTCTTTCTGCATTTATAGATTTGCTGTATTGTGTATCGTTTAGGAGATATCGTCCTCCAAAGTTGACACTAGGGTTTTTTTTTCGGTTTTTTTGTCGGTTTTTGCTCTAGCTCCTACAATTCTTGAGCGATTTGAATGAATGTGTGCTTGTTTTTTAGGTATTCTTATACTCTTTCTTTCTGCATTTATAGATTTGCTGTATTGTGTATCGTTTAGGAGATATCGTCCTCCAAAGTTGACACTAGGGTTTTTTTTCGGTTTTTTTGTCGGTTTTTGCTCTAGCTCCTACAATTCTTGAGCGATTTGAATGAATGTGTGCTTGTTTTTTAGGTATTCTTATACTCTTTCTTTCTGCATTTATAGATTTGCTGTATTGTGTATCGTTTAGGAGATATCGTCCTCCAAAGTTGACACTAGGGTTTTTTTTCGGTTTTTTTGTCGGTTTTTGCTCTAGCTCCTACAATTCTTGAGCGATTTGAATGAATGTGGGCTTGTTTTTTAGGTATTCTTATACTCTTTCTTTCTGCATTTATAGATTTGCTGTATTGTGTATCGTTTAGGAGATATCGTCCTCCAAAGTTGACTCCTACAATTCTTGAGCGATTTGAATGAATGTGGGCTTGTTTTTTAGGTATTCTTATACTCTTTCTTTCTGCATTTATAGATTTGCTGTATTGTGTATCGTTTAGGAGATATCGTCCTCCAAAGTTGACACTAGGGATTTTTTTTTCGGTTTTTTTGTCGGTTTTTGCTCTAGCTCCTACAATTCTTGAGCGATTTGAATGAATGTGGGCTTGTTTTTTAGGTATTCTTATACTCTTTCTTTCTGCATTTATAGATTTGCTGTATTGTGTATCGTTTAGGAGATATCGTCCTCCAAAGTTGACACTAGGGTTTTTTTTCGGTTTTTTTGTCGGTTTTTGCTCTAGCTCCTACAATTCTTGAGCGATTTGAATGAATGTGTGCTTGTTTTTTAGGTATTCTTATACTCTTTCTTTCTGCATTTATAGATTTGCTGTATTGTGTATCGTTTAGGAGATATCGTCCTCCAAAGTTGACACTAGGGATTTTTTTTCGGTTTTTTTGTCGGTTTTTGCTCTAGCTCCTACAATTCTTGAGCGATTTGAATGAATGTGGGCTTGTTTTTTAGGTATTCTTATACTCTTTCTTTCTGCATTTATAGATTTGCTGTATTGTGTATCGTTTAGGAGATATCGTCCTCCAAAGTTGACACTAGGGATTTTTTTTCGGTTTTTTTGTCGGTTTTTGCTCTAGCTCCTACAATTCTTGAGCGATTTGAATGAATGTGGGCTTGTTTTTTAGGTATTCTTATACTCTTTCTTTCTGCATTTATAGATTTGCTGTATTGTGTATCGTTTAGGAGATATCGTCCTCCAAAGTTGACACTAGGGTTTTTTTTTGGTTTTTTTTTGGGTTTTTTTTCTCCTACAATTCTTGAGCGATTTGAATGAATGTGGGCTTGTTTTTTAGGTATTCTTATACTCTTTCTTTCTGCATTTATAGATTTGCTGTATTGTGTATCGTTTAGGAGATATCGTCCTCCAAAGTTGACACTAGGGTTTTTTTTCGGTTTTTTTGTCGGTTTTTGCTCTAGCTCCTACAATTCTTGAGCGATTTGAATGAATGTGTGCTTGTTTTTTAGGTATTCTTATACTCTTTCTTTCTGCATTTATAGATTTGCTGTATTGTGTATCGTTTAGGAGATATCGTCCTCCAAAGTTGACACTAGGGTTTTTTTTCGGTTTTTTTGTCGGTTTTTGCTCTAGCTCCTACAATTCTTGAGCGATTTGAATGAATGTGTGCTTGTTTTTTAGGTATTCTTATACTCTTTCTTTCTGCATTTATAGATTTGCTGTATTGTGTATCGTTTAGGAGATATCGTCCTCCAAAGTTGACACTAGGGTTTTTTTTCGGTTTTTTTGTCGGTTTTTGCTCTAGCTCCTACAATTCTTGAGCGATTTGAATGAATGTGTGCTTGTTTTTTAGGTATTCTTATACTCTTTCTTTCTGCATTTATAGATTTGCTGTATTGTGTATCGTTTAGGAGATATCGTCCTCCAAAGTTGACACTAGGGTTTTTTTTTCGGTTTTTTTGTCGGTTTTTGCTCTAGCTCCTACAATTCTTGAGCGATTTGAATGAATGTGGGCTTGTTTTTTAGGTATTCTTATACTCTTTCTTTCTGCATTTATAGATTTGCTGTATTGTGTATCGTTTAGGAGATATCGTCCTCCAAAGTTGACACTAGGGATTTTTTTTCGGTTTTTTTGTCGGTTTTTGCTCTAGCTCCTACAATTCTTGAGCGATTTGAATGAATGTGTGCTTGTTTTTTAGGTATTCTTATACTCTTTCTTTCTGCATTTATAGATTTGCTGTATTGTGTATCGTTTAGGAGATATCGTCCTCCAAAGTTGACACTAGGGATTTTTTTTCGGTTTTTTTGTCGGTTTTTGCTCTAGCTCCTACAATTCTTGAGCGATTTGAATGAATGTGTGCTTGTTTTTTAGGTATTCTTATACTCTTTCTTTCTGCATTTATAGATTTGCTGTATTGTGTATCGTTTAGGAGATATCGTCCTCCAAAGTTGACACTAGGGTTTTTTTTTCGGTTTTTTTGTCGGTTTTTGCTCTAGCTCCTACAATTCTTGAGCGATTTGAATGAATGTGTGCTTGTTTTTTAGGTATTCTTATACTCTTTCTTTCTGCATTTATAGATTTGCTGTATTGTGTATCGTTTAGGAGATATCGTCCTCCAAAGTTGACACTAGGGATTTTTTTTCGGTTTTTTTGTCGGTTTTTGCTCTAGCTCCTACAATTCTTGAGCGATTTGAATGAATGTGTGCTTGTTTTTTAGGTATTCTTATACTCTTTCTTTCTGCATTTATAGATTTGCTGTATTGTGTATCGTTTAGGAGATATCGTCCTCCAAAGTTGACACTAGGGTTTTTTTTCGGTTTTTTTGTCGGTTTTTGCTCTAGCTCCTACAATTCTTGAGCGATTTGAATGAATGTGTGCTTGTTTTTTAGGTATTCTTATACTCTTTCTTTCTGCATTTATAGATTTGCTGTATTGTGTATCGTTTAGGAGATATCGTCCTCCAAAGTTGACACTAGGGATTTTTTTTCGGTTTTTTTGTCGGTTTTTGCTCTAGCTCCTACAATTCTTGAGCGATTTGAATGAATGTGGGCTTGTTTTTTAGGTATTCTTATACTCTTTCTTTCTGCATTTATAGATTTGCTGTATTGTGTATCGTTTAGGAGATATCGTCCTCCAAAGTTGACACTAGGGTTTTTTTTTGGTTTTTTTTTGGGTTTTTTCTCCTACAATTCTTGAGCGATTTGAATGAATGTGGGCTTGTTTTTTAGGTATTCTTATACTCTTTCTTTCTGCATTTATAGATTTGCTGTATTGTGTATCGTTTAGGAGATATCGTCCTCCAAAGTTGACACTAGGGTTTTTTTTTCGGTTTTTTTGTCGGTTTTTGCTCTAGCTCCTACAATTCTTGAGCGATTTGAATGAATGTGTGCTTGTTTTTTAGGTATTCTTATACTCTTTCTTTCTGCATTTATAGATTTGCTGTATTGTGTATCGTTTAGGAGATATCGTCCTCCAAAGTTGACACTAGGGTTTTTTTTTCGGTTTTTTTGTCGGTTTTTGCTCTAGCTCCTACAATTCTTGAGCGATTTGAATGAATGTGGGCTTGTTTTTTAGGTATTCTTATACTCTTTCTTTCTGCATTTATAGATTTGCTGTATTGTGTATCGTTTAGGAGATATCGTCCTCCAAAGTTGACACTAGGGTTTTTTTTTCGGTTTTTTTGTCGGTTTTTGCTCTAGCTCCTACAATTCTTGAGCGATTTGAATGAATGTGTGCTTGTTTTTTAGGTATTCTTATACTCTTTCTTTCTGCATTTATAGATTTGCTGTATTGTGTATCGTTTAGGAGATATCGTCCTCCAAAGTTGACACTAGGGTTTTTTTTTCGGTTTTTTTGTCGGTTTTTGCTCTAGCTCCTACAATTCTTGAGCGATTTGAATGAATGTGGGCTTGTTTTTTAGGTATTCTTATACTCTTTCTTTCTGCATTTATAGATTTGCTGTATTGTGTATCGTTTAGGAGATATCGTCCTCCAAAGTTGACACTAGGGATTTTTTTTTCGGTTTTTTTGTCGGTTTTTGCTCTAGCTCCTACAATTCTTGAGCGATTTGAATGAATGTGTGCTTGTTTTTTAGGTATTCTTATACTCTTTCTTTCTGCATTTATAGATTTGCTGTATTGTGTATCGTTTAGGAGATATCGTCCTCCAAAGTTGACACTAGGGTTTTTTTTCGGTTTTTTTGTCGGTTTTTGCTCTAGCTCCTACAATTCTTGAGCGATTTGAATGAATGTGTGCTTGTTTTTTAGGTATTCTTATACTCTTTCTTTCTGCATTTATAGATTTGCTGTATTGTGTATCGTTTAGGAGATATCGTCCTCCAAAGTTGACACTAGGGTTTTTTTTTCGGTTTTTTTGTCGGTTTTTGCTCTAGCTCCTACAATTCTTGAGCGATTTGAATGAATGTGGGCTTGTTTTTTAGGTATTCTTATACTCTTTCTTTCTGCATTTATAGATTTGCTGTATTGTGTATCGTTTAGGAGATATCGTCCTCCAAAGTTGACACTAGGGATTTTTTTTCGGTTTTTTTGTCGGTTTTTGCTCTAGCTCCTACAATTCTTGAGCGATTTGAATGAATGTGTGCTTGTTTTTTAGGTATTCTTATACTCTTTCTTTCTGCATTTATAGATTTGCTGTATTGTGTATCGTTTAGGAGATATCGTCCTCCAAAGTTGACACTAGGGTTTTTTTTTCGGTTTTTTTGTCGGTTTTTGCTCTAGCTCCTACAATTCTTGAGCGATTTGAATGAATGTGTGCTTGTTTTTTAGGTATTCTTATACTCTTTCTTTCTGCATTTATAGATTTGCTGTATTGTGTATCGTTTAGGAGATATCGTCCTCCAAAGTTGACACTAGGGTTTTTTTTTCGGTTTTTTTGTCGGTTTTTGCTCTAGCTCCTACAATTCTTGAGCGATTTGAATGAATGTGGGCTTGTTTTTTAGGTATTCTTATACTCTTTCTTTCTGCATTTATAGATTTGCTGTATTGTGTATCGTTTAGGAGATATCGTCCTCCAAAGTTGACACTAGGGATTTTTTTTCGGTTTTTTTGTCGGTTTTTGCTCTAGCTCCTACAATTCTTGAGCGATTTGAATGAATGTGTGCTTGTTTTTTAGGTATTCTTATACTCTTTCTTTCTGCATTTATAGATTTGCTGTATTGTGTATCGTTTAGGAGATATCGTCCTCCAAAGTTGACACTAGGGTTTTTTTTCGGTTTTTTTGTCGGTTTTTGCTCTAGCTCCTACAATTCTTGAGCGATTTGAATGAATGTGTGCTTGTTTTTTAGGTATTCTTATACTCTTTCTTTCTGCATTTATAGATTTGCTGTATTGTGTATCGTTTAGGAGATATCGTCCTCCAAAGTTGACACTAGGGTTTTTTTTTCGGTTTTTTTGTCGGTTTTTGCTCTAGCTCCTACAATTCTTGAGCGATTTGAATGAATGTGTGCTTGTTTTTTAGGTATTCTTATACTCTTTCTTTCTGCATTTATAGATTTGCTGTATTGTGTATCGTTTAGGAGATATCGTCCTCCAAAGTTGACACTAGGGATTTTTTTTCGGTTTTTTTGTCGGTTTTTGCTCTAGCTCCTACAATTCTTGAGCGATTTGAATGAATGTGTGCTTGTTTTTTAGGTATTCTTATACTCTTTCTTTCTGCATTTATAGATTTGCTGTATTGTGTATCGTTTAGGAGATATCGTCCTCCAAAGTTGACACTAGGGTTTTTTTTCGGTTTTTTTGTCGGTTTTTGCTCTAGCTCCTACAATTCTTGAGCGATTTGAATGAATGTGTGCTTGTTTTTTAGGTATTCTTATACTCTTTCTTTCTGCATTTATAGATTTGCTGTATTGTGTATCGTTTAGGAGATATCGTCCTCCAAAGTTGACACTAGGGATTTTTTTTCGGTTTTTTTGTCGGTTTTTGCTCTAGCTCCTACAATTCTTGAGCGATTTGAATGAATGTGGGCTTGTTTTTTAGGTATTCTTATACTCTTTCTTTCTGCATTTATAGATTTGCTGTATTGTGTATCGTTTAGGAGATATTGTCCTCCAAAGTTGACACTAGGGTTTTTTTTTGGGTTTTTTGGGGGGTTTTGTCTCCTACAATTCTTGAGCGATTTGAATGAATGTGGGCTTGTTTTTTAGGTATTCTTATACTCTTTCTTTCTGCATTTATAGATTTGCTGTATTGTGTATCGTTTAGGAGATATCGTCCTCCAAAGTTGACACTAGGGTTTTTTTTTCGGTTTTTTTGTCGGTTTTTGCTCTAGCTCCTACAATTCTTGAGCGATTTGAATGAATGTGTGCTTGTTTTTTAGGTATTCTTATACTCTTTCTTTCTGCATTTATAGATTTGCTGTATTGTGTATCGTTTAGGAGATATCGTCCTCCAAAGTTGACACTAGGGTTTTTTTTTCGGTTTTTTTGTCGGTTTTTGCTCTAGCTCCTACAATTCTTGAGCGATTTGAATGAATGTGTGCTTGTTTTTTAGGTATTCTTATACTCTTTCTTTCTGCATTTATAGATTTGCTGTATTGTGTATCGTTTAGGAGATATCGTCCTCCAAAGTTGACACTAGGGATTTTTTTTCGGTTTTTTTGTCGGTTTTTGCTCTAGCTCCTACAATTCTTGAGCGATTTGAATGAATGTGTGCTTGTTTTTTAGGTATTCTTATACTCTTTCTTTCTGCATTTATAGATTTGCTGTATTGTGTATCGTTTAGGAGATATCGTCCTCCAAAGTTGACACTAGGGTTTTTTTTTCGGTTTTTTTGTCGGTTTTTGCTCTAGCTCCTACAATTCTTGAGCGATTTGAATGAATGTGTGCTTGTTTTTTAGGTATTCTTATACTCTTTCTTTCTGCATTTATAGATTTGCTGTATTGTGTATCGTTTAGGAGATATCGTCCTCCAAAGTTGACACTAGGGATTTTTTTTTCGGTTTTTTTGTCGGTTTTTGCTCTAGCTCCTACAATTCTTGAGCGATTTGAATGAATGTGTGCTTGTTTTTTAGGTATTCTTATACTCTTTCTTTCTGCATTTATAGATTTGCTGTATTGTGTATCGTTTAGGAGATATCGTCCTCCAAAGTTGACACTAGGGATTTTTTTTCGGTTTTTTTGTCGGTTTTTGCTCTAGCTCCTACAATTCTTGAGCGATTTGAATGAATGTGTGCTTGTTTTTTAGGTATTCTTATACTCTTTCTTTCTGCATTTATAGATTTGCTGTATTGTGTATCGTTTAGGAGATATCGTCCTCCAAAGTTGACACTAGGGTTTTTTTTTCGGTTTTTTTGTCGGTTTTTGCTCTAGCTCCTACAATTCTTGAGCGATTTGAATGAATGTGTGCTTGTTTTTTAGGTATTCTTATACTCTTTCTTTCTGCATTTATAGATTTGCTGTATTGTGTATCGTTTAGGAGATATCGTCCTCCAAAGTTGACACTAGGGATTTTTTTTCGGTTTTTTTGTCGGTTTTTGCTCTAGCTCCTACAATTCTTGAGCGATTTGAATGAATGTGTGCTTGTTTTTTAGGTATTCTTATACTCTTTCTTTCTGCATTTATAGATTTGCTGTATTGTGTATCGTTTAGGAGATATCGTCCTCCAAAGTTGACACTAGGGATTTTTTTTCGGTTTTTTTGTCGGTTTTTGCTCTAGCTCCTACAATTCTTGAGCGATTTGAATGAATGTGTGCTTGTTTTTTAGGTATTCTTATACTCTTTCTTTCTGCATTTATAGATTTGCTGTATTGTGTATCGTTTAGGAGATATCGTCCTCCAAAGTTGACACTAGGGATTTTTTTTTCGGTTTTTTTGTCGGTTTTTGCTCTAGCTCCTACAATTCTTGAGCGATTTGAATGAATGTGTGCTTGTTTTTTAGGTATTCTTATACTCTTTCTTTCTGCATTTATAGATTTGCTGTATTGTGTATCGTTTAGGAGATATCGTCCTCCAAAGTTGACACTAGGGATTTTTTTTCGGTTTTTTTGTCGGTTTTTGCTCTAGCTCCTACAATTCTTGAGCGATTTGAATGAATGTGTGCTTGTTTTTTAGGTATTCTTATACTCTTTCTTTCTGCATTTATAGATTTGCTGTATTGTGTATCGTTTAGGAGATATCGTCCTCCAAAGTTGACACTAGGGTTTTTTTTTCGGTTTTTTTGTCGGTTTTTGCTCTAGCTCCTACAATTCTTGAGCGATTTGAATGAATGTGGGCTTGTTTTTTAGGTATTCTTATACTCTTTCTTTCTGCATTTATAGATTTGCTGTATTGTGTATCGTTTAGGAGATATCGTCCTCCAAAGTTGACACTAGGGATTTTTTTTTCGGTTTTTTTGTCGGTTTTTGCTCTAGCTCCTACAATTCTTGAGCGATTTGAATGAATGTGTGCTTGTTTTTTAGGTATTCTTATACTCTTTCTTTCTGCATTTATAGATTTGCTGTATTGTGTATCGTTTAGGAGATATCGTCCTCCAAAGTTGACACTAGGGTTTTTTTTTCGGTTTTTTTGTCGGTTTTTGCTCTAGCTCCTACAATTCTTGAGCGATTTGAATGAATGTGGGCTTGTTTTTTAGGTATTCTTATACTCTTTCTTTCTGCATTTATAGATTTGCTGTATTGTGTATCGTTTAGGAGATATCGTCCTCCAAAGTTGACACTAGGGATTTTTTTTTCGGTTTTTTTGTCGGTTTTTGCTCTAGCTCCTACAATTCTTGAGCGATTTGAATGAATGTGTGCTTGTTTTTTAGGTATTCTTATACTCTTTCTTTCTGCATTTATAGATTTGCTGTATTGTGTATCGTTTAGGAGATATCGTCCTCCAAAGTTGACACTAGGGTTTTTTTTCGGTTTTTTTGTCGGTTTTTGCTCTAGCTCCTACAATTCTTGAGCGATTTGAATGAATGTGTGCTTGTTTTTTAGGTATTCTTATACTCTTTCTTTCTGCATTTATAGATTTGCTGTATTGTGTATCGTTTAGGAGATATCGTCCTCCAAAGTTGACACTAGGGTTTTTTTTTCGGTTTTTTTGTCGGTTTTTGCTCTAGCTCCTACAATTCTTGAGCGATTTGAATGAATGTGGGCTTGTTTTTTAGGTATTCTTATACTCTTTCTTTCTGCATTTATAGATTTGCTGTATTGTGTATCGTTTAGGAGATATCGTCCTCCAAAGTTGACACTAGGGATTTTTTTTCGGTTTTTTTGTCGGTTTTTGCTCTAGCTCCTACAATTCTTGAGCGATTTGAATGAATGTGTGCTTGTTTTTTAGGTATTCTTATACTCTTTCTTTCTGCATTTATAGATTTGCTGTATTGTGTAGCGTTTAGGAGATATCGTCCTCCAAAGTTGACACTAGGGATTTTTTTTCGGTTTTTTTGTCGGTTTTTGCTCTAGCTCCTACAATTCTTGAGCGATTTGAATGAATGTGTGCTTGTTTTTTAGGTATTCTTATACTCTTTCTTTCTGCATTTATAGATTTGCTGTATTGTGTATCGTTTAGGAGATATCGTCCTCCAAAGTTGACACTAGGGTTTTTTTTTCGGTTTTTTTGTCGGTTTTTGCTCTAGCTCCTACAATTCTTGAGCGATTTGAATGAATGTGTGCTTGTTTTTTAGGTATTCTTATACTCTTTCTTTCTGCATTTATAGATTTGCTGTATTGTGTATCGTTTAGGAGATATCGTCCTCCAAAGTTGACACTAGGGTTTTTTTTCGGTTTTTTTGTCGGTTTTTGCTCTAGCTCCTACAATTCTTGAGCGATTTGAATGAATGTGTGCTTGTTTTTTAGGTATTCTTATACTCTTTCTTTCTGCATTTATAGATTTGCTGTATTGTGTATCGTTTAGGAGATATCGTCCTCCAAAGTTGACACTAGGGATTTTTTTTCGGTTTTTTTGTCGGTTTTTGCTCTAGCTCCTACAATTCTTGAGCGATTTGAATGAATGTGGGCTTGTTTTTTAGGTATTCTTATACTCTTTCTTTCTGCATTTATAGATTTGCTGTATTGTGTATCGTTTAGGAGATATCGTCCTCCAAAGTTGACACTAGGGTTTTTTTTCGGTTTTTTTGTCGGTTTTTGCTCTAGCTCCTACAATTCTTGAGCGATTTGAATGAATGTGTGCTTGTTTTTTAGGTATTCTTATACTCTTTCTTTCTGCATTTATAGATTTGCTGTATTGTGTATCGTTTAGGAGATATCGTCCTCCAAAGTTGACACTAGGGTTTTTTTTTCGGTTTTTTTGTCGGTTTTTGCTCTAGCTCCTACAATTCTTGAGCGATTTGAATGAATGTGGGCTTGTTTTTTAGGTATTCTTATACTCTTTCTTTCTGCATTTATAGATTTGCTGTATTGTGTATCGTTTAGGAGATATCGTCCTCCAAAGTTGACACTAGGGATTTTTTTTCGGTTTTTTTGTCGGTTTTTGCTCTAGCTCCTACAATTCTTGAGCGATTTGAATGAATGTGTGCTTGTTTTTTAGGTATTCTTATACTCTTTCTTTCTGCATTTATAGATTTGCTGTATTGTGTATCGTTTAGGAGATATCGTCCTCCAAAGTTGACACTAGGGTTTTTTTTCGGTTTTTTTGTCGGTTTTTGCTCTAGCTCCTACAATTCTTGAGCGATTTGAATGAATGTGTGCTTGTTTTTTAGGTATTCTTATACTCTTTCTTTCTGCATTTATAGATTTGCTGTATTGTGTATCGTTTAGGAGATATCGTCCTCCAAAGTTGACACTAGGGTTTTTTTTTCGGTTTTTTTGTCGGTTTTTGCTCTAGCTCCTACAATTCTTGAGCGATTTGAATGAATGTGGGCTTGTTTTTTAGGTATTCTTATACTCTTTCTTTCTGCATTTATAGATTTGCTGTATTGTGTATCGTTTAGGAGATATCGTCCTCCAAAGTTGACACTAGGGATTTTTTTTCGGTTTTTTTGTCGGTTTTTGCTCTAGCTCCTACAATTCTTGAGCGATTTGAATGAATGTGGGCTTGTTTTTTAGGTATTCTTATACTCTTTCTTTCTGCATTTATAGATTTGCTGTATTGTGTAGCGTTTAGGAGATATCGTCCTCCAAAGTTGACACTAGGGTTTTTTTTCGGTTTTTTTGTCGGTTTTTGCTCTAGCTCCTACAATTCTTGAGCGATTTGAATGAATGTGTGCTTGTTTTTTAGGTATTCTTATACTCTTTCTTTCTGCATTTATAGATTTGCTGTATTGTGTAGCGTTTAGGAGATATCGTCCTCCAAAGTTGACACTAGGGTTTTTTTTCGGTTTTTTTGTCGGTTTTTGCTCTAGCTCCTACAATTCTTGAGCGATTTGAATGAATGTGTGCTTGTTTTTTAGGTATTCTTATACTCTTTCTTTCTGCATTTATAGATTTGCTGTATTGTGTATCGTTTAGGAGATATCGTCCTCCAAAGTTGACACTAGGGTTTTTTTTTCGGTTTTTTTGTCGGTTTTTGCTCTAGCTCCTACAATTCTTGAGCGATTTGAATGAATGTGGGCTTGTTTTTTAGGTATTCTTA
This sequence comes from Hirtodrosophila histrioides, assembly GCA_037075165.1. Lineage (NCBI taxonomy): Eukaryota > Metazoa > Arthropoda > Insecta > Diptera > Drosophilidae > Hirtodrosophila > Hirtodrosophila histrioides. The sequence goes on from JBAMCL010000772.1 coordinate 169,096, forward strand.
TACTCTTTCTTTCTGCATTTATAGATTTGCTGTATTGTGTATCGTTTAGGAGATATCGTCCTCCAAAGTTGACACTAGGGATTTTTTTTCGGTTTTTTTGTCGGTTTTTGCTCTAGCTCCTACAATTCTTGAGCGATTTGAATGAATGTGTGCTTGTTTTTTAGGTATTCTTATACTCTTTCTTTCTGCATTTATAGATTTGCTGTATTGTGTATCGTTTAGGAGATATCGTCCTCCAAAGTTGACACTAGGGATTTTTTTTCGGTTTTTTTGTCGGTTTTTGCTCTAGCTCCTACAATTCTTGAGCGATTTGAATGAATGTGTGCTTGTTTTTTAGGTATTCTTATACTCTTTCTTTCTGCATT
>JBAMCL010000773.1:0-65849 GCA_037075165.1 Hirtodrosophila histrioides
AATTTTTTGCAAATTTTTGTAAAATTTTTTAGTAGGAGGGGGTGGAGGGAGGTAAATATATACCATATAGAAAGGTATATATATAGAGACTTATTCAAAATATACAATTTTTTTTAAATTTTTTTTTTTGAAAATTTTTGTTCTCATTTTTTATTAGGAGGGGTGGAGGGAGGTAAATATATACCATATATATAGGTATATATATAGAGACTAACACAAAATACACATTTTTTTAAATTTTTTTCTTGAGAATTTTTGTTCTCATTTTTTAGTAGGAGGGGGTGGAGGGATGTAAATATATACCATATATATAGGTATATATATAGAGACTTACACAAAATATACAATTTTTTTTAAAAATTTTTGTTCTCATTTTTATTAGGAGGGGGTGGAGGGAGGTAAATATATACCATATATATAGGTATATATATAGAGACTTACACAAAATATACAATTTTTTTAAATTTTTTTTTGAAAATTTTTGTTCTCATTTTTAGTAGGAGGGGGTGGAGGGAGGTAAATATATACCATATATATAGGTATATATATAGAGACTGACACAAAATATAAAATTTTTGTAAAATTTTTTTTGAAAATTTTTGTAAAATTTTTTAGTAGGAGGGGGTGGAGGGAGATAAATATATACCATATATATAGGTATATATATAGAGACTTACACAAAAAATACAATTTTTGTAAATTTTATTTTGAAAATTTTTGTTGTCATTTTTTAGTAGGAGGGGGTGGAGGGAGGTAAATATATACCATATATATAGAGACTAACACAAAATACACTTTTTTTTAAATTTTTTTCTTGAGAATTTTTGTTCTCATTTTTTAGTAGGAGGGGGTGGAGGGATGTAAATATATACCATATATATAGGTATATATATAGAGACTAACACAAAATACACTTATTTTTAAATTTTTTTCTTGAGAATTTTTGTTCTCATTTTTTAGTAGGAGGGGGTGGAGGGAGATAAATATATACCACATATATAGGTATATATATAGAGACTTACACAAAAAATACAATTTTTGTAAATTTTTTTTTGAAAATTTTTGTTGTCATTTTTTAGTAGGATGGGGTGGAGGGAGGTAAGTATATACTATATATATCGGTATAAATATAGAGACTTACACAAAATACACTTTTTTCTTCTTTTTCAGAATTTTTGTTCTCATTTTTTAGTAGGATGGGGTGGAGGGAGGTAAATATATACCATATATATAGGTATATATATAGAGACTTACACAAAATATACAATTTCTGTAAAAATTTTTTTTGCAAATTTTTGTAAAATTTTTTAGTAGGAGGGGGTGGAGGGAAATAAATATATACCATATATATAGGTATATATATAGAGACCTTACACAAAATATACAATTTTTTTTGAAAATTTTTGTTCTCATTTTTTAGTAGGAGGGGTGGAGGGAGGTAAATATATACCATATATATATATATATAACTACACAAAATACACTTTTTTAAAATTTTTGAAATTGTTCTCATTTTTTATTAGGAGGGGGTGGAGGGAGGTAAATATATACCATATATATAGGTATATATATAGAGACTTACACAAAATATACAATTTTTTTAAAATTTTTTTTGAAAATTTTTGTTCTCATTTTTAGTAGGAGTGGGTGGAGGGAGGTAAATATATACCATATATATAGGTATATATATAGAGACTTACACAAAATACACTTTTCTTTTAAAATTTTTTTCTTGAGAATTTTTGTTCTCATTTTTTAGTAGGAGGGGGTGGAGGGAGGTAAATATATACCATTTTTTTTTGTGGGAGGTGGTGGAGGAAGGTAAATATATACCATATATATAGGTAAATATATAGAGACTTACACAAAATACACTTCTTTTTTTTTCTGTGAGCATTTTTGTTCTCTTATTTTAGTAGGAGGTGGTGGAGGAAGCTAAATATATACCATATATATAGGTATATATATAGAGACTTACACAAAATACACATTTTTTTTAAATTTTTTTCTTGAGAATTTTTGTTCTCATTTTTTAGTAGGAGGGGGTGGAGGGAGGTAAATATATACCATATATAAAGGTATATATATAGAGACTTATTCAAAATATTCAATTTTTTTAAAATTTTTTTTTGAAAATTTTTGTTCTCATTTTTTATTAGGAGGGGGTGGAGGGAGGTAAATATATACCATATATATAGAGACTAACACAAAATACACTTTTTTTTAAATTTTTTTCTTGAGAATTTTTGTTCTCATTTTTTAGTAGGAGGGGGTGGAGGGAGGTAAATATATACCATATATAAAGGTATATATATAGAGACTTACACAAAATATACAATTTTTGTAAAAATTTTTTTTGAAAATTTTTGTTAAATTTTTTAGTAGGAGGGGGTGGAGGGAGATAAATATATACCACATATATAGGTATATATATAGAGACTTACACAAAAAATACAATTTTTGTAAATTTTTTTTTGAAAATTTTTATTGTCATTTTTTAGTAGGATGGGGTGGAGGGAGGTAAGTATATACCATATATATAGGTATATATATAGAGACTTACACAAAATATAGGATTTCTGTAAAAATTTTTTTTGCAAATTTTTGTAAAATTTTTTAGTAGGAGGGGGTGGAGGGAGATAAATATATACCAAATATATAGGTATATATATAGAACCTTACACAAAATATACAATTTTTTTTTTAAATTTTTGTTCTCATTTTTATTAGGAGTGGATGGAGGGAGGTAAATATATACCATATATATAGGTATATATATAGAGACTTACACAAAATATACAATTTCTGTAAAAATTTTTTTTGCAAATTTTTGTAAAATTTTTTAGTAGGAGGGGGTGGAGGGAGATAAATATATACCATATATATAGGTATATATATAGAACCTTACACAAAATATACAATTTTTTTTTAAAATTTTTGTTCTCATTTTTATTAGGAGGGGGTGGAGGGAGATAAATATATACCATATATATAGGTATATATATAGAGACACACAAAATATACAATTTTTATAAAATTTTTTTTTGAAAATTTTTGTTCTAATTTTTATTAGGAGGGGGTGGAGGGAGGTAAATATATACCATATATATAGGTATATATATAGAGACTTACACAAAAAATACAATTTTTGTAAATTTTATTTTGAAAATTTTTGTAAAATTTTTTAGTAGGAGGGGGTGGAGGGAGATAAATATATACCATATATATAGGTATATATATAGAGACTTACACAAAATATAAAATTTTTGTAAAAAAATTTTTGAAAATTTTTGTAAAATTTTTTAGTAGGAGGGGGTGGAGGGAGGTAAATATATACCATTTTTTTTGTGGGAGGTTGTGGAGGAAGGTAAATATATACTTATTCAAAATATACAACTTTTTTTAAATTTATTTTTTGAAAATTTTTGTTCTCATTTTTATTAGGACGGGGTGGAGGGAGGTAAATATATACCATATATATAGGTATATATATAGAGACTGACACAAAATATACAATTTTTGTAAAAATTTTTTTTTGAAAATTTTTGTAAAATTTTTTAGTAGGAGGGGGTGGAGGGAGATAAATATATACCACATTTATAGGTATATATAAAGAGACTTACACAAAAAATACAATTTTTGTAAATTTTATTTTGAAAATTTTTGTAAAATTTTTTAGTAGGAGGGGGTGGAGGGAGATAAATATATACCATATATATAGGTATATATATAGAGACTTACACAAAATATACAATTTTTGCAAAATTTTCCTTTGAAAATTTTTGTAAAATTTTTTAGTAGGAGGTGGTGGAGGAAGCTAAATATATACCATATATATAGGTATATATATAGAGACTTACACAAAATACACATTTTTTTTAAATTTTTTTCTTGAGAATTTTTGTTCTCATTTTTTAGTAGGAGGGGGTGGAGGGAGGTAAATATATACCATATATATAGGTATATATATAGAGACTGACACAAAATATAAAATTTTTGTAAAAATTTTTTTTGAAAATTTTTGTAAAATTTTTTAGTAGGAGGGGGTGGAGGGAGATAAATATATACCATATATATAGGTATATATATAGAGACTTACACAAAAAATACAATTTTTGTAAATTTTATTTTGAAAATTTTTGTTGTCATTTTTTAGTAGGAGGGGGTGGAGGGAGATAAATATATACCATATATATAGGTATATATATAGAGACTATACAAAATATACAATTTTTGTAAAATTTTTTTTTGAAAATTTTTGTTCTCATTTTTATTAGGAGGGGGTGGAGGGAGGTAAATATATACCATATATATAGGTATATATATAGAGACTTACACAAAAAATACAATTTTTGTAAATTTTATTTTGAAAATTTTTGTTATCATTTTTTAGTAGGAGGGGGTGGAGGGAGATAAATATATACCATATATATAGGTATATATATAGAGACTTACACAAAATATAAAATTTTTGTACAAATTTTTTTGAAAATTTTTGTAAAAATTTTTAGTAGGAGGGGGTGGAGGGAGGTAAATATATACCATTTTTTTTGTGGGAGGTTGTGGAGGAAGGTAAATATATACTTATTCAAAATATACAACTTTTTTAAATTTTTTTTTTGAAAATTTTTGTTCTCATTTTTATTAGGAGGGGGTGGAGGGAGGTAAATATATACCATATATATAGGTATATATATAGAGACTGACACAAAATATACAATTTTTGTAAAAATTTTTTTTGAAAATTTTTGTAAAATTTTTTAGTAGGAGGGGGTGGAGGGAGATAAATATATACCACATTTATAGGTATATATAAAGAGACTTACACAAAAAATACAATTTTTGTAAATTTTATTTTGAAAATTTTTGTAAAATTTTTTAGTAGGAGGGGGTGGAGGGAGATAAATATATACCATATATATAGGTATATATATAGAGACTTACACAAAAAATACAATTTTTGTAAATTTTATTTTGAAAATTTTTGTTGTCATTTTTTAGTAGGAGGGGGTGGAGGGAGATAAATATATACCATATATATAGGTATATATATAGAGACTTACACAAAATATACAATTTTTGTAAATTTTTTTTGAAAATTTTTGTAAAATTTTTTAGTAGGATGGGGTAGAGGGAGGTAAGTATATACTATATATATCGGTATTAATATAGAGACTTACACAAAATACACTTTTTTCAATTTTTTTCGAGAATTTTTGTTCTCATTTTTTAGTAGGATGGGGTGGAGGGAGGTAAATATATACCATATATATAGGTATATATATAGAGACTTACACAAAATATACAATTTCTGTAAAAAATTTTTTGCAAATTTTTGTAAAATTTTTTAGTAGGAGGGGGTGGAGGGAGATAAATATATACCATATATATAGGTATATATATAGAACCTTACACAAAATATACAATTTTTTTTTTTGAAATTTTTGTTCTCATTTTTTAGTAGGAGGGGGTGGAGGGAGGTAAATATATACCATATATATAGGTATATATATAGAGACTTACACAAAATATACAATTTTTTTAAATTTTTTTTTGAAAATTTTTGTTCTCATTTTTTAGTAGGAGTGGGTGGAGGGAGATAAATATATACCATATATATAGGTATATATATAGAGACTTACACAAAAAATACAATTTTTGTAAATTTTTTTTTGAAAATTTTTATTGTCATTTTTTAGTAGGATGGGGTGGAGGGAGGTAAATATATACCATATATATAGGTATATATATAGAGACTTACACAAAATATAGGATTTCTGTAAAAATTTTTTTTGCAAATTTTTGTAAAATTTTTTAGTAGGAGGGGGTGGAGGGAGATAAATATATACCATATATATAGGTATATATATAGAGCCTTACACAAAATATACAATTTTTTTTTTAAATTTTTGTTCTCATTTTTAGTAGGAGGTGGATGGAGGGAGGTAAATATATACCATATATATAGGTATATATATAGAGACTTACACAAAATATACAATTTCTTTAAAAATTTTTTTTGCAAATTTTTGTCAAATTTTTTAGTAGGAGGGGGTGGAGGGAGATAAATATATACCATATATATAGGTATATATATAGAGACCTTACACAAAATATACAATTTTTTAAATTTTTTTTGAAAATTTTTGTTCTCATTTTTTATTAGGAGGGGGTGGAGGGAGATAAATATATACCATATATATAGGTATATATATAGAGACTTACACAAAATATACAATTTTTTTAAATTTTTTTTTGAAAATTTTTGTTCTCATTTTTTAGTAGGAGGGGGTGGAGGGAGGTAAATATATACCATATATATAGGTATATATATAGAGACTTACACAAAAAATACAATTTTTGTAAATTTTATTTTGAAAATTTTTGTAAAATTTTTTAGTAGGAGGGGGTGGAGGGAGATAAATATATACCATATATATAGGTATATATATAGAGACTTACACAAAAATACAATTTTTGTAAATTTTTTTTTGAAAATTTTTGTTCTCATTTTTTAGTAGGAGGGGGTGGAGGGAGGTAAATATATACCATATATATAGGTATATATATAGAGACTTACACAAAATATACAATTTTTGTAAATTTTTTTTGAAAATTTTTGTTCTATTTTTTAGTAGGAGGGGGTGGAGGGAGGTAAGTATATACCATATATATCGGTATATAATATAGAGACTTACACAAAATACACTTTTTTACTTTTTTTCAGAATTTTTGTTCTCATTTTTTAGTAGGAGGGGGTGGAGGGAGGTAAATATATACCATATATATAGGTATATATATAGAGACTTACACAAAATATACAATTTCTGTAAAATTTTTTTGCAAATTTTTGTCAAATTTTTTAGTAGGAGGGGGTGGAGGGAGATAAATATATACCATATATATAGGTATATATATAGAACCTTACACAAAATATACAATTTTTTAAATTTTTTTTTGAAATTTTTGTTCTCATTTTTTATTAGGAGGGGGTGGAGGGAGGTAAATATATACCATATATATAGGTATATATATAGAGACTTACACAAAATATACAATTTTTTTAAATTTTTTTTTGAAAATTTTTGTTCTCATTTTTAGTAGGAGTGGGTGGAGGGAGATAAATATATACCACATATATAGGTATATATATAGAGACTTACACAAAAAATACAATTTTTGTAAATTTTTTTTTGAAAATTTTTATTGTCATTTTTTAGTAGGATGGGGTGGAGGGAGGTAAGTATATACCATATATATAGGTATATATATAGAGACTTACACAAAATATAGGATTTCTGTAAAAATTTTTTTTGCAAATTTTTGTAAAATTTTTTAGTAGGAGGGGGTGGAGGGAGATAAATATATACCATATATATAGGTATATATATAGAACCTTACACAAAATATACAATTTTTTTTTTAAATTTTTGTTCTCATTTTTATTAGGAGTGGATGGAGGGAGGTAAATATATACCATATATATAGGTATATATATAGAGACTTACACAAAATATACAATTTCTGTAAAAATTTTTTTTGCAAATTTTTGTAAAATTTTTTAGTAGGAGGGGGTGGAGGGAGATAAATATATACCATATATATAGGTATATATATAGAACCTTACACAAAATATACAATTTTTTTTTAAAATTTTTGTTCTCATTTTTATTAGGAGGGGGTGGAGGGAGATAAATATATACCATATATATAGGTATATATATAGAGACACACAAAATATACAATTTTTATAAAATTTTTTTTTGAAAATTTTTGTAAAATTTTTATTAGGAGGGGGTGGAGGGAGGTAAATATATACCATATATATAGGTATATATATAGAGACTTACACAAAAAATACAATTTTTGTAAATTTTATTTTGAAAATTTTTGTAAAATTTTTTAGTAGGAGGGGGTGGAGGGAGATAAATATATACCATATATATAGGTATATATATAGAGACTTACACAAAATATAAAATTTTTGTAAAAAAATTTTTGAAAATTTTTGTAAAATTTTTTAGTAGGAGGGGGTGGAGGGAGGTAAATATATACCATTTTTTTGTGGGAGGTTGTGGAGGAAGGTAAATATATACTTATTCAAAATATACAACTTTTTTTAAATTTATTTTTTGAAAATTTTTGTTCTCATTTTTATTAGGACGGGGTGGAGGGAGGTAAATATATACCATATAGAAAGGTATATATATAGAGACTTATACAAAATATACAATTTTTTTAAAATTTTTTTTTTGAAAATTTTTGTTCTCATTTTTTAGTAGGAGGGGGTGGAGGGAGGTAAATATATACCAATTTATAGGTATATATAAGAGACTAACACAAAAAATACACTTTTTTTAAATTTTTTTCTTGAGAATTTTTGTTCTAATTTTTTAGTAGGAGGGGGTGGAGGGAGGTAAATATATACCATATATATAGGTATATATATAGAGACTTACACAAAATATACAATTTTTTTTTAAAAATTTTTGTTCTCATTTTTTATTAGGAGGGGGGTGGAGGGAGGTAAATATATACCATATATATAGGTATATATATAGAGACTTACACAAAATATACAATTTTTTTAAATTTTTTTTTGAAAATTTTTGTTCTCATTTTTAGTAGGAGGGGGTGGAGGGAGGTAAATATATACCATATATATAGGTATATATATAGAGACTGACACAAAATATAAAATTTTTGTAAAAAATTTTTTTGAAAATTTTTGTAAAATTTTTTAGTAGGAGGGGGTGGAGGGAGATAAATATATACCATATATATAGGTATATATATAGAGACTTACACAAAAAATACAATTTTTGTAAATTTTATTTTGAAAATTTTTGTTGTCATTTTTTAGTAGGAGGGGGTGGAGGGAGATAAATATATACCATATATATAAGTATATATATAGAGACATACAAAATATACAATTTTTGTAAAATTTTTTTTTGAAAATTTTTGTTCTCATTTTTATTAGGAGGGGGTGGAGGGAGGTAAATATATACCATATATATAGGTATATATATAGAGACTTACACAAAAAATACAATTTTTGTAAATTTTATTTTGAAAATTTTTGTAAAATTTTTTAGTAGGAGGGGGTGGAGGGAGATAAATATATACCATATATATAGGTATATATATAGAGACTTACACAAAATATAAAATTTTTGTACAAATTTTTTTGAAAATTTTTGTAAAAATTTTTAGTAGGAGGGGGTGGAGGGAGGTAAATATATACCATTTTTTTTGTGGGAGGTTGTGGAGGAAGGTAAATATATACTTATTCAAAATATACAACTTTTTTAAATTTTTTTTTGAAAATTTTTGTTCTCATTTTTATTAGGAGGGGGTGGAGGGAGGTAAATATATACCATATATATAGGTATATATATAGAGACTGACACAAAATATACAATTTTTGTAAAAATTTTTTTTGAAAATTTTTGTAAAATTTTTTAGTAGGAGGGGGTGGAGGGAGATAAATATATACCACATTTATAGGTATATATAAAGAGACTTACACAAAAAATACAATTTTTGTAAATTTTATTTTGAAAATTTTTGTAAAATTTTTTAGTAGGAGGGGGTGGAGGGAGATAAATATATACCATATATATAGGTATATATATAGAGACTTACACAAAAAATACAATTTTTGTAAATTTTATTTTGAAAATTTTTGTTGTCATTTTTTAGTAGGAGGGGGTGGAGGGAGATAAATATATACCATACATATAGGTATATATATAGAACCCTACACAAAATATACAATTTTTTTTTTTAAATTTTTGTTCTCATTTTTATTAGGAGGGGGTGGAGGGAGGTAAATATATACCATATATATAGGTATATATATAGAGACTTACACAAAATATACAATTTTTTAAATTTTTTTTTTAAAATTTTTGTTCTCATTTTTAGTAGGAGTGGGTGGAGGGAGGGAAATATATTCCATATATATAGGTATATATATAGAGACTTACACAAAATATACAATTTTTGTAAAAAATTTTTTTGAAAATTCTTGTAAAATTTTTTAGTAGGAGGGGGTGGAGGCAGGTAAATATATACCATTTTTTTTTGTGGGAGGTGGTGGAGGAAGGTAAATATATACCATATATATAGGTATATATATAGAGACTTATTCAAAATATACAATTTTCTTATATATATAGAGACTTACACAAAATACACATTTTTTTTTTTTTTAGAATTTTCGTTATTTTTTTTAGTAGGAGGGGGTGGAGGGAGGTAAATATATACCATATATATAGGTATATATATAGAGACTTACACAAAATACACATTTTTTTTCTTTTAGAATTTTTGTTATTTTTTTAGTAGGAGGGGGTGGAGGGAGGTAAATATATACCATATATATAGGTATATATATATAGACTTACACAAAATATACAATTTTTGTAAAATTTTTTTTTGAAAATTTTTGTAAAATTTTTTAGTAGGAGGGGGTGGAGGGAGATAGTTCAAAACAATTGGTTCTAATAATAATAAATAGAACTGTAAGGGTTAGAAACTTAGATAAAGGGATTAAGCTTTGGTGCGGACTTAGGATTTCAAATGGACCTGTTGATGACAGTAATTAGTTCAAGCCGGGATCGGACATCAAGTGGGTCAGAGGTTAAGGCATCCGCCTTACAGACTCGGGTTCGAATATAGCCGACTACTACTCATATACGGACAAGTTTGGACAAAAATTTCTAACAATAAAGGTCACTGATGAGGATGCTTGGCAGCATCCGAAATAGCGCTATATGACCAGCCAATACTTTTCATATCTACCTTTCTATATTCACCCTGAATTGTTGACGTCGAGCCTGTTAAATATTTCATTTATATACCATATATATAGGTATATATATAGAGACTTACATAAAATATACAATTTTTGTAAAATTTTTTTTGAAAATTTTTGTAAAATTTTTTAGTAGGAGGGGGTGGAGGGAGATAAATATATACCACATATATAGGTATATATAAAGAGACTTACACAAAATACACATTTTTTTTTTTTAGAATTTTTGTTATTTTTTTAGCAGGAGGGGGTGGAGGGAGGTAAATATATACCATATATATAGGTATATATATAGAGACTTACACAAAATATACAATTTTTGTAAAATTTTTTTTTGAAAATTTTTGTAAAATTTTTTTAGTAGGAGGGGGTGGAGGGAGATAAATATATACCATATATATAGGTATATATAGAGACTTACACAAAAAATACAATTTTTGTAAATTTTATTTTGAAAATTTTTGTTGTCATTTTTTAGTAGGATGGTGTGGAGGGAGGTAAATATATACCATATATATCGGTATAAATATAGAGACTTACACAAAATATACAATTTTTGTAAAATTTTTTTTTGAAAATTTTTGTAAAATTTTTTAGTAGGAGGGGGTGGAGGCAGGTAAATATATACCATTTTTTTTTGTGGGAGGTGGTGGAGGAAGGTAAATATATACCATATATATAGGTATATATATAGAGACTTATTCAAAATATACAATTTTTTTTTTGAAAATTTTTGTTCTCATTTTTATTAGGAGGGGGTGGAGGGAGGTAAATATATACCATATATATAGGTATATATATAGAGACTTACACAAAATACACTTCTTTTTTTTTTTGTGAGCATTTTTGTTTTCTTATTTTAGTAGAAGGTGGTGGAGGAAGCTAAATATATACCATATATATAGGTATATATATAGAGACTTACACAAAATACACATTTTTTTTTTGTTTAGAATTTTCGTTATTTTTTTTAGTAGGAGGGGGTGGAGTGAGGTAAATATATACCATATATATAGGTATATATATATAGACTTACACAAAATACCCCTTTTTTTTTTAGAATTTTTGTTATTTTTTTAGTAGGAGGGGGTGGAGGGAGGTAAATATATACCATATATATAGGTATATATAAAGAGACTAACACAAAATACATTTTTTTTAAAATTATTTTATTGAGAATTTTTGTTCCCATTTTTTAGTAGGAGGGGTGGAGGGAGGTAAATATATACCATATATATAGGTATATATATAGAGACTAACACAAAATACACTTTTTTTTAAATTATTTTATTGAGAATTGTTGTTCTCATTTTTATTAGGAGGGGGTGGAGGGAGGTAAATATATACCATATATATAGGTAAATATATAGAGACTTACACAAAATACACTTCTTTTTTTTTGTGAGCATTTTTGTTTTCTTATTTTAGTAGGAGGGGGTGGAGGGAGATAAATATATACCACATATATAGGTATATATAAAGAGACTTACACAAAATACACATTTTTTTTTTTTTAGAATTTTTGTTATTTTTTTAGCAGGAGGGGGTGGAGGGAGGTAAATATATACCATATATATAGGTATATATATAGAGACTTACACAAAATATACAATTTTTGTAAAATTTTTTTTTGAAAATTTTTGTAAAATTTTTTAGTAGGAGGGGGTGGAGGGAGATAAATATATACCATATATATAGGTATATATATAGAGACTTACACAAAAAATACAATTTTTGTGAATTTTATTTTGAAAATTTTTGTTGTCATTTTTTAGTAGGAGGGGTGGAGGAAGGTAAATATATACCATATATATATAGGTATATATAAAGAGACTTACACAAAAAATACAATTTTTGTAAATTTTATTTTGAAAATTTTGGTAAAATTTTTTAGTAGGAGGGGGTGGAGTGATGTAAATATATACCATAAATATAGGTATATATATAGAGACTAACACAAAATACACTTTTTTTTAAATTATTTTATTGAGAATTTTTGTTCTCATTTTTTAGTAGGAGGGGGTGGAGGAAGGTAAATATATACCATATATATATAGGTATATATAAAGAGACTTACACAAAAAATACAATTTTTGTAAATTTTATTTTGAAAATTTTGGTAAAATTTTTTAGTAGGAGGGGGTGGAGGGAGATAAATATAGACCATATATATAGGTATATATAAAGAGATTTACACAAAAAATACAATTTTTGTAAATTTTATTTTGAAAATTTTTGTTGCCATTTTTTAGTAGGATGGTGTGGAGGGAGGTAAGTATATACCATATATATCGGTATAAATATAGAGACTTACACAAAATATACAATTTTTGTAAAATTTTTTTTTGAAAATTTTTGTAAAATTTTTTAGTAGGAGGGGGTGGAGGCAGGTAAATATATACCATTTTTTTTTGTGGGAGGTGGTGGAGGAAGGTAAATATATACCATATATATAGGTATATATATAGAGACTTATTCAAAATATACAATTTTTTTTTTGAAAATTTTTGTTCTCATTTTTAGGAGGGAGGTAAATATATACCATATATATCGGTATAAATATAGAGACTTACACAAAATATACAATTTTTTAAAATTTTTTTTTGAAAATTTTTGTTCTCATTTTTATTAGGAGGGGGTGGAGGGAGGTAAATATATACCATATATATAGGTATATATATAGAGACTGACACAAAATATACAATTTTTGTAAAATTTTTTTTGAAAATTTTTGTAAAATTTTTTAGTAGGAGGGGGTGGAGGGAGATAAATATATACCACATATATAGGTATATATATAGAGACTTACACAAAAAATACAATTTTTGTAAATTTTATTTTGAAAATTTTTGTAAAATTTTTTAGTAGGAGGGGGTGGAGGGAGATAAATATATACCATATATATAGGTATATATATAGAGACTTACACAAAAAATACAATTTTTGTAAATTTTTTTTTGAAAATTTTTGTTGTCATTTTTTAGTAGGATGGTGTGGAGGGAGGTAAATATATACCATATATATAGGTATATATATAGAGACAGACACAAAATATACAATTTTTGTTAAATTTTTTTTTGAAAATTTTTGTAAAATTTTTTAGTAGGAGGGGGTGGAGGGAGTTAAATATATACCATATATATAGGTATATATATAGAGACTTACACAAAATATACAATTTTTGTAAAATTTTCTTTTGAAAATTTTTGTAAAATTTTTTAGTAGGAGGGGGTGGAGGGAGATAAATATATACCATATATATAGGTATATATATAGAGACTTACACAAAATATAAAATTTTTGTAAAAAATTTTTTGAAAATTTTTGTAAAATTTTTTAGTAGGAGGGGGTGGAGGGAGGTAAATATATACCATTTTTTTGTGGGAGGTGGTGGAGGAAGGTAAATATATACTTATTCAAAATATACAATTTTTTTAAAATTTTTTTTTGAAAATTTTTGTTCTCATTTTTAGAAGGAGGGGGTGGAGGGAGGTAAATATATACCATATATATAGGTATATATATAGAGACTTACACAAAATACACTTTTTTTTAAATTTTTTTCTTGAGAATTTTTGTTCTCATTTTTTAGTAGGAGGGGGTGGAGGGAGATAAATATATACCATTTTTTTTGTGGGAGGTGGTGGAGGAATGTAAATATATACCATATATATAGGTAAATATATAGAGACTTACACAAAATTCACTTCTTTTTTTTTTTTGTGAGCATTTTTGTTCTCTTATTTTAGTAGGAGGTGGTGGAGGAAGGTAAATATATACCATATATATAGGTAAATATATAGAGACTTACACAAAATACACTTCTTTTTTTTTTTTGTGAGCATTTTTGTTCTCTTATTTTAGTAGGAGGTGGTGGAGGAAGCTAAATATATACCATATATATAGGTATATATATAGAGACTTGCACAAAATATAAAATTTTTGTAAAAATTTTTTTTGAAAATTTTTGTAAAATTTTTTAGTAGGAGGGGGTGGAGGGAGATAAATATATACCACATATATAGGTATATATAAAGAGACTTACACAAAAAATACAATTTTTGTAAATTTTATTTTGAAAATTTTTGTTGTCATTTTTTAGTAGGATGGTGTGGAGGGAGGTAAGTATCTACCATATATATCGGTATAAATATAGAGACTTACACAAAATACACTTTTTTATTCTTTTTTCAGGTAAATATATACCATTTTTTTTGGTGGGAGGTGGTGGAGGAAGGTAAATATATACCATATATATAGGTATATATAGAGACTTACACAAAATATACAATTTTTGTAAAATTTTTTTTTGAAAATTTTTGTTCTCATTTTGTAGTAGGATGGGGTTGAGGGAGGTAATTATATACCATATATATCGGTATAAATATAGAGACTTACACAAAATACACTTTTTTTAAAATTTTTTTCTTGAGAATTTTTGGTCTCATTTTTTAGTAGGAGGGGGTGGAGGGAGGTAAATATATACCATATATATAGGTATATATAGAGACTAACACAAAATACACTTTTTTTTTTAAATTATTTTACTGAGAATATTTGTTCTCATTTTTTAGTAGGAGGGGGTGGAGGGAGGTAAATATATACCATATATATAGGTATATATAGAGACTTACACAAAATATACAATTTTTGTAAAAATTTTTTTTGAAAATTTTTGTTCTCATTTTGTAGTAGGATGGGGTTGAGGGAGGTAATTATATACCATATATATCGGTATAAATATAGAGACTTACACAAAATACACTTTTTTTAAATTTTTTTCTTGAGATTTTTTGTTCTCATTTTTTAGTAGGAGGGGGTGGAGGGAGGTAAATATATACCATATATATAGGTAAATATATAGAGACTTACACAAAATACACTTCTTTTTTTTTGTGAGTATTTTTGTTCTCTTATTTTAGTAGGAGGTGGTGGAGGAAGATAATTATATACCATATATATAGGTATATATATAGAGACTGACACAAAATATACAATTTTTGTAAAATTTTTATTTGAAAATTTTTGTAAAATTCTTTAGTAGGAGGAGTGGAGGGAGATAAATATATACCACATATATAGGTATATATAAAGAGACTTACACAAAAAATACAATTTTTGTAAATTTTATTTTGAAAATTTTTGTTGTCATTTTTTAGTAGGATGGTGTGGAGGGAGGTAAGTATCTACCATATATATCGGTATAAATATAGAGACTTACACAAAATACACATTTTTTAAAAATTTTTTTCTTGAGAATTTTTGTTCTCATTTTTTAGTAGGAGGGGGTGGAGGGAGGTAAATATATACCATTTTTTTTTTGGTGGGAGGTGGTGGAGAAAGGTAAATATATACCATATATATAGGTATATATAGAGACTTACACAAAATATACAATTTTTGTAAAATTTTTTTTTGAAAATTTTTGTTCTCATTTTGTAGTAGGATGGGGTTGAGGGAGGTAATTATATACCATATATATCGGTATAAATATAGAGACTTACACAAATTACACATTTTTTAAAATTTTTTTCTTGAGAATTTTTGGTCTCATTTTTTAGTAGGAGGGGGGTGGAGGGAGGTAAATATATACCATATATATAGGTATATATAGAGACTAACACAAAATACACTTTTTTTTTAAATTATTTTACTGAGAATTTTTGTTCTCATTTTTTAGTAGGAGGGGGTGGAGGGAGGTAAATATATACCATATATATAGGTATATATAGAGACTTACACAAAATATACAATTTTTGTAAAAATTTTTTTTGAAAATTTTTGTTCTCATTTTGTAGTAGGATGGGGTTGAGGGAGGTAATTATATACCATATATATCGGTATAAATATAGAGACTTACACAAAATACACTTTTTTTTAAATTTTTTTCTTGAGAATTTTTGGACTCATTTTTTAGTAGGAGGGGGTGGAGGGAGATAAATATATACCATATATATAGGTATATATAGAGACTAACACAAAATACACTTTTTTTTTTAAATTGTTTTACTGAGAATTTTTGTTCTCATTTTTTAGTAGGAGGGGGTGGAGGGAGGTAAATATATACCATATATATAGGTATATATAGAGACTTACACAAAATATACAATTTTTGTAAACATTTTTTTTGAAAATTTTTGTTCTCATTTTGTAGTAGGATGGGGTTGAGGGAGGTAATTATATACCATATATATCGGTACAAATATAGAGACTTACACAAAATACACTTTTTTTTAAATTTTTTTCTTGAGAATTTTTGGTCTCATTTTTTAGTAGGAGGGGGTGGAGGGAAGTAAATATATACCATATATATAGGTAAATATATAGAGACTTACACAAAATACACTTCTTTTTTTTTGTGAGTATTTTTGTTTTCTAATTTTAGTAGGAGGTGGTGGAGGAAGCTAATTATATACCATATATATAGGTATATATATAGAGACTTACGCAAAATACACATTTGTTTTTTTTTTTTTTTAAATTTTCGTTATTTTTTTAGTAGGTGGGGGTGGAGGGTGGTAAATATATACCATATATATAGGTGTATATAGAGACTAACACAAAATACACTTTTTTTTTTAAAATTATTTTACTGAGAATTTTCGTTATTTTTTTTAGTAGGAGGGGGTGAAGGGAGGTAAATATATACCATATATTTAGGTATATATAGAGACTAACACAAAATACACTTTTTTTTAAATTATTTTTCAGAGAATTTTTGTTCTCATTTTTTAGTAGGAGGGGGTGGAGGGAGATAAATATATACCATATATAGGTATATATATAGAGACTTACACAAAATATACAATTTTTGTAAAATTTTTTTTTTAAAATTGTTGTAAAATTTTTTAGTAGGAGGGGGTGGAGGGAGATAAATATATACCATATATATAGGTATATATATAGAGACTTACACAAAATATACAATTTTTGTAAAATTTTTTTTGAAAATTTTTGTAAAATTTTTTAGTAGGAGGGGGTGGAGGGAGGTAAATATATACCATTTTTTTGTGGGAGGTTGTGGAGGAAGGTAAATATATAGTTATTCAAAATATACAATTTTTTTTAAATTTTTTTTTTGAAAATTTTTGTTCTCATTTTTATTAGGAGGGGGTGGAGGGAGGTAAATATATACCATATATATAGGTAAATATATAGAGACTTACACAAAATACACTTCTTCTTTTTTTTGTGAGCATTTTTGTTCTCTTATTTTAGTAGGAGGTGGTGGAGGAAGCTAAATATATACCATATATATAGGTATATATATAGACACTTACACAAAATACACATTTGTTTTTTTTTTTTAGAATTTTCGTTATTTTTTTTAGTAGGAGGGGGTGGAGGGAGGTAAATATATACCATATATATAGGTATATATAGAGACTAACACAAAATACACTTTTTTTTTTAAAATTATTTTACTGAGAGTTTTTGTTCTCATTTTTTAGTAGGAGGGGGGTGGAGGGAGGTAAATATATACCATATATAGGTATATATATAGAGACTTACACAAAATATACAATTTTTGTAAAATTTTTTTTGAAAATTGTTGTAAAATTTTTTAGTAGGAGGGGGTGGAGGGAGATAATATATATAGGTATATATATAGAGACTTACACAAAATATACAATTTTTGTAAAATTTTTTCTTGAGAATTTTTGTTCTCATGTTTTAGTAGGAGGGGGTGGAGGGAGGTAAATATATACCATTTTTTTTGGTGGGTGTTGGTGGAGAAAGGTAAATATATACCATATATATAGGTATATATAGAGACTTACACAAAATATACAATTTTTGTAAAATTTTTTTTTGAAAATTTTTGTGCGCATTTTGTAGTAGGATGGGGTTGAGGGAGTTAATTATATACCATATATATAGGTATATATATAGAGACTAACACAAAATACACTTTTTTTTAAATTTTTTTCTTGAGAATTTTTGGTCTCATTTTTTAGTAGGAGGGGGGTGGAGGGAGGTAAATATATACCATATATATAGGTAAATATATAGAGACTTACACAAAATACACTTTTTTTTTTGTGAGTATTTTTGCTCTCTTATTTTAGTAGGAGGTGGTGGAGGAAGCTAATTATATACCATATGATATAGGTATATATATAGAAACTTACACCAAATACACATTTGTTTTTTTTTTTGAAATTTTCGTTATTTTTTTTAGTAGGAGTGGGTGGAGGGAGGTAAATATATACCATATATATAGGTATATATATAGAGACTTACACAAAATATACAATTTTTGTAAAATTTTTTTTGAAAATTTTTGTAAAATTTTTTAGTAGGAGGGGGTGGAGGGAGATAAATATATACCATATATATAGGTATATATATAGAAACTTACACAAAATATACAATTTTTGTAAAATTTTTTTGAAAATTTTTGTTCTCATTTTTTAGTAGGATGGGGTGGAGGGAGGTAGTTATATACCATATATATCGGTATAAATATAGAGACTTACACAAAATATACAATTTTTTTAAAAATTTTTTTTTGAAAATTTTTGTTCTCATTTTTATTAGGAGGGGGTGGAGGGAGGTAAATATATACCATATATATAGGTGTATATAGAGACTAACACAAAATACACTTTTTGTTTAAATTATTTTACTGAGAAATTTTGTTCTCATTTTTTAGTAGGAGGGGGTGGAGGGAGGTAAATATATACCATATATATAGGTATATATATAGAGACTTACACAAAATATACTTTTTTGTTCTTTTTTCAGAATTTTCGTATTCTTTTCTTAGTAGGAGGGGGTGGAGGGAGGTAAATATATACCATATATATAGGTATATATATAGAGACTTACACAAAATACACATTTTTGTTTTTTTGAATTTTTGTAATTTTTTTTAGTAGGAGGGGGTGGAAGGAGGTAAATATATACCATATATATAGCTATATATATAGAGACTTACACAAAATATACAATTTTTGTAAAATTTTTTTTGAAAATTTTTGTAAAATTTTTTAGTAGGAGGGGGTGGAGGGAGGTAAATATATACCATATTTTTGTGGGAGGTTGTGGAGGAAGGTAAATATATAGTTATTCAAAATATACAATTTTTTTTAAATTTTTTTTTTGAAAATTTTTGTTCTCATTTTTATTAGGAGGGGGTGGAGGGAGGTAAATATATACCATATATATAGGTATATATATAGAGACTTACACAAAATACACTTTTTTTTTTAAATTTTTTTCTTGAGAATTTTTGTTCTCATTTTTTAGTAGGAGGGGGTGGAGGGAGATAAATATATACCATTTTTTTTGTGGGAGGTGGTGGAGGAAGCTAATTATATACCATATATATAGGTATATATATAGAGACTTACACCAAATACACATTTGTTTTTTTTTTTTAAATTTTCGTTATTTTTTTTAGTAGGAGTGGGTGGAGGGAGGTAAATATATACCATATATATAGGTATATATATAGAGACTTACACAAAATGTACAATTTTTGTAAAGATTTTTTTTGAAAAATTTTTGTAAAATTTTTTAGTAGGAGGGGGTGGAGGGAGATAAATATATACCATATATATAGGTATATATATAGAAACTTACACAAAATATACAATTTTTTAAAAATTTTTTTTGAAAATTTTTGTTCTCATTTTTTAGTAGGATGGGGTGGAGGGAGGTAGTTATATACCATATATATCGGTATAAATATAGAGACTTACACAAAATATACAATTTTTTTAAAATTTTTTTTTTTTAAATTTTTGTTCTCATTTTTATTAGGAGGGGGTGGAGGGAGGTAAATATATACCATATATATAGGTGTATATAGAGACTAACACAAAATACACTTTTTGTTTAAATTATTTTACTGAGAAATTTTGTTCTCATTTTTTAGTAGGAGGGGGTGGAGGGAGGTAAATATATACCATATATATAGGTATATATATAGAGACTTACACAAAATATACTTTTTTGTTCTTTTTTCAGAATTTTCGTATTCTTTTCTTAGTAGGAGGGGGTGGAGGGAGATAAATATATACCATATATATAGGTATATATATAGAGACTTACACAAAATATACAATTTTTGTAAAATTTTTTTTTTAAAATTGTTGTAAAATTTTTTAGTAGGAGGGGGTGGAGGGAGATAAATATATACCATATATATAGGTATATATATAGAGACTTACACAAAATATACAATTTTTGTAAAATTTTTTTTGAAAATTTTTGTAAAATTTTTTAGTAGGAGGGGGTGGAGGGAGGTAAATATATACCATTTTTTTGTGGGAGGTTGTGGAGGAAGGTAAATATATAGTTATTCAAAATATACAATTTTTTTTAAATTTTTTTTTTGAAAATTTTTGTTCTCATTTTTATTAGGAGGGGGTGGAGGGAGGTAAATATATACCATATATATAGGTATATATATAGAGACTTACACAAAATACACTTTTTTTTTTAATTTTTTTCTTGAGAATTTTTGTTCTCATTTTTTAGTAGGAGGGGGTGGAGGGAGATAAATATATACCATTTTTTTTGTGGGAGGTGGTGGAGGAAGGTAAATATATACCATATATATAGGTAAATATATAGAGACTTACACAAAATACACTTCTTCTTTTTTTTGTGAGCATTTTTGTTCTCTTATTTTAGTAGGAGGTGGTGGAGGAAGCTAAATATATACCATATATATAGGTATATATATAGACACTTACACAAAATACACATTTGTTTTTTTTTTTTTAGAATTTTCGTTATTTTTTTTAGTAGGAGGGGGTGGAGGGAGGTAAATATATACCATATATATAGGTATATATATAGAGACTAACACAAAATACACTTTTTTTTTTAAAATTATTTTACTGAGAGTTTTTTGTTCTCATTTTTTAGTAGGAGGGGGTGGAGGGAGGTAAATATATACCATATATAGGTATATATATAGAGACTTACACAAAATATACAATTTTTGTAAAATTTTTTTTTGAAAATTGTTGTAAAATTTTTTAGTAGGAGGGGGTGGAGGGAGATAAAAATATATAGGTATATATATAGAGACTTACACAAAATATACAATTTTTGTTCTCATGTTTTAGTAGGAGGGGGTGGAGGGAGGTAAATATATACCATTTTTTTTGGTGGGTGTTGGTGGAGAAAGGTAAATATATACCATATATATAGGTATATATAGAGACTTACACAAAATATACAATTTTTGTAAAATTTTTTTTTGAAAATTTTTGTGCGCATTTTGTAGTAGGATGGGGTTGAGGGAGTTAATTATATACCATATATATAGGTATATATAGAGACTAACACAAAATACACTTTTTTTTAAATTATTTTACTGAGAATTTTTGTTCTAATTTTTTAGTAGGAGGGGGTGGAGGGAGGTAAATATATACCATATATATAGGTATATATATAGAGACTTACACAAAATATACAATTTTTGTAAAAATTTTTTTTGAAAATTTTTGTTCTCATTTTGTAGTAGGATGGGGTTGAGGGAGGTAATTATATACCATATATATCGGTATAAATATAGAGACTTACACAAAATACACTTTTTTTTAAATTTTTTTCTTGAGAATTTTTGGTCTCATTTTTTAGTAGGAGGGGGTGGAGGGAGGTAAATATATACCATATATATAGGTAAATATATAGAGACTTACACAAAATACACTTCTTTTTTTTTGTGAGTATTTTTGCTCTCTTATTTTAGTAGGAGGTGGTGGAGGAAGCTAATTATATACCATATATATAGGTATATATATAGAGACTTACACAAAATATACAATTTTTGTAAAAATTTTTTTTGAAAATTTTTGTTCTCATTTTGTAGTAGGATGGGGTTGAGGGAGGTAATTATATACCATATATATCGGTATAAATATAGAGACTTACACAAAATACACTTTTATTTTTAAATTTTTTTCTTGAGAATTTTTGTTCTCATTTTTAGTAGGAGGGGGGTGGAGGGAGGTAAATATATACCATTTTTTTTGTGGGAGGTTGTGGAGGAAGGTATATATATACCATATATATAGGTAAATATATAGAGACTTACACAAAATACACTTTTTTTTTTTTTTTGAGCATTTTTGTTCTCTTATTTTAGTAGGAGGTGGTGGAGGAAGCTAAATATATACCATATATATAGGTATATATATAGAGACTTACACAAAATATACAATTTTTTTAAAATTTTTTTCTTGAGAATTTTTGTTCTCATTTTTTAGTAGGAGGGGGTGGAGGGAGGTAAATATATACCATATATAAAGGTATATATATAGAGACTTATTCAAAATATACAATTTTTTTAAAATTTTTTTTGAAAATTTTTGTTCTCATTTTTTATTAGGAGGGGGTGGAGGGAGGTAAATATATACCACATATATAGATATATATATAGAGACTTACACAAAAAATACAATTTTTGTAAATTTTTTTTTGAAAATTTTTGTTGTCATTTTTTAGTAGGATGGGGGTGGAGGGAGGTAAGTATATACCATATATATAGGTATATATATAGAGACTTACACAAAATATAGGATTTCTGTAAAATTTTTTTTGCAGAATTTTTGTAATATTTTTTAGTAGGAGGGGGTGGAGGGAGGTAAATATATACCATATATATAGGTATATATATAGAGACTTACACAAAAAATACAATTTTTGTAAATTTTATTTTTGCAAATTTTTGTAATAATTTTTTTAGTAGGAGGGGGTGGAGGGAGATAAATATATACCATATATATAGGTATATATATAGAGACTTACACAAAATATACAAATTTTTGTAAAATTTTTTTGAAAATTTTTGTAAAATTTTTTAGTAGGAGGGGGTGGAGGGAGGTAAATATATACCATTTTTTTTGTGGGAGGTTGTGGAGGAAGGTAAATATATACTTATTCAAAATATACAACTTTTTTTAAATTTTTTTTTTGAAAATTTTTGTTCTCATTTTTATTAGGAGGGGGTGGAGGGAGGTAAATATATACCATATATATAGGTATATATATAGAGACTTACACAAAATATACAATTTTTGTAAAATTTTTTTTTGAAAGTTTTTGTTAAAATTTTTTAGTAGGAGGGGGTGGAGGGAGATAAATATATACCACATATATAGGTATATATAAAGAGACTTACACAAAAAATACAATTTTTGTAAATTTTTTTTTGAAAATTTTTGTAAAATTTTTTAGTAGGAGGGGGTGGAGGGAGATAAATATATACCATATATATAGGTATATATATAGAGACTTACACAAAATATACAATTTTTGCAAAATTTTTTTTGAAAATTTTTGGTCTCATTTTTTAGTAGGAGGGGGTGGAGGGAGATAAATATATACCATATATATAGGTATATATATAGAGACTTACACAAAATATACAATTTTTGTAAAATTTTTTTTGAAAATTTTTGTTAAATTTTTTAGTAGGAGGGGGTGGAGGGAGGTAAATATATACCATATATATAGGTATATATATAGAGACTTACACAAAATATACAATTTTTGTAAACATTTTTTTTGAAAATTTTTGTAATAATTTTTTAGTAGGAGGGGGTGGAGGGAGATAAATATATACCATATATATAGGTATATATATAGAGACTTACACAAAATATACAATTTTTTAAATTTTTTTTGAAAATTTTTGTTCTCATTTTTAGTAGGAGGGGGTGGAGGGACGTAAATATATACCATATATATAGGTATATATATAGAGACTTACACAAAATATACAATTTTTTTAAAATTTTTTTTGAAAATTTTTGTTCTCATTTTTTAGTAGGAGGGGGTGGAGGGAGGTAAATATATACCATATATATAGGTATATATATAGAGACTTACACAAAATATACAATTTTTTTAAATTTTTTTTTGAAGATTTTTGTTCTCATTTTTTAGTAGGAGGGGGTGGAGGGAGGTAAATATATACCATATATATAGGTATATATATAGAGACTTACACAAAATACACAATTTTTTAAAAATTTTTCTTGAGAATTTTTGTATCTCATTTTTTAGTAGGAGGGGGTGGAGGGAGGTAAATATATACCATATATAAAGGTATATATATAGAGACTTATTCAAAATATACAATTTTTTTAAAATTTTTTTTTTGAAAATTTTTGTTCTCATTTTTTATTAGGAGGGGGTGGAGGGAGGTAAATATATACCATATATATATATATATAAGAGACTAACACAAAATACACTTTTTTTAAAATTTTTTTCTTGAGAATTTTTGTTCTCATTTTTTAGTAGGAGGGGGTGGAGGGAGGTAAATATATACCATATATATAGGTATATATATAGAGACTTACACAAAATATACAATTTTTGTAAAATTTTTTTTTGAAAATTTTTGTAAAATTTTTTAGTAGGAGGGGGTGGAGGGAGATAAATATATACCACATATATAGGTATATATATAGAGACTTACACAAAATATAGGATTTCTGTAAAATTTTTTTTTGCAAATTTTTGTAAAATTTTTTAGTAGGAGGGGGTGGAGGGAGATAAATATATACCATATATATAGGTATATATATAGAACCTTACACAAAATATACAATTTTTTTTTAAAATTTTTGTTCTCATTTTTATTAGGAGGGGGTGGAGGGAGGTAAATATATACCATATAAATAGGTATATATATAGAGACTTACACAAAATATACAATTTCTGTAAAAATTTTTTTTGCAAATTTTTGTAAAATTTTTTAGTAGGAGGGGGTGGAGGGAGATAAATATATACCATATATATAGGTATATATATAGAACCTTACACAAAATATACAATTTTTTTTTTAAATTTTTCTTCTCATTTTTAGTAGGAGGGGGTGGAGGGAGGTGAATATATACCATGTATATAGGTATATATATAGAGACTTACACAAAATATACAATTTCTGTAAAATTTTTTTTTGAAAATTTTTGTAAAATTTTTTAGTAGGAGGGGGTGGAGGGAGGTAAATATATACCATATATTTAGGTAAATATATAGAGACTTACACAAAATACACTTCTTTTTTTTTGTGAGCATTTTTGTTCTCTTATTTTAGTAGGAGGTGGTGGAGGAAGCTAAATATATACCATATATATAGGTATATATATAGAGACTTACACAAAATATACAATTTCTGTAAAAATTTTTTTTGCAAATTTTTGTAAAATTTTTTAGTAGGAGGGGGTGGAGGGAGGTAAATATATACCATTTTTTTTTGTGGGAGGTGGTGGAGGAAGGTAAATATATACCATATATATAGGTAAATATATAGAGACTTACACAAAATACACTTCTTTTTTTTTTTGTGAGCATTTTTGTTCTCTTATTTTAGTAGGAGGTGGTGGAGGAAGCTATATATATACCATATATATAGGTATATATATAGAGACTTACACAAAATACACATTTTTTTAAATTTTTTTCTTGAGAAATTTGTTCTCATTTTTTAGTAGGAGGGGGTGGAGGGAGGTAAATATATACCATATATATAGGTATATATATAGAGACTTACACAAAATATACAATTTTTTTAAAATTTTTTTTTGAAAATTTTTGTTCTCATTTTTTATTAGGAGGGGGTGGAGGGAGGTAAATATATACCATATATATATAGAGACTAACACAAAATACACTTTTTTTTAAATTTTTTTCTTGAGAATTTTTGTTCTCATTTTTTAGTAGGAGGGGGTGGAGGGAGGTAAATATATACCATATATAAAGGTATATATATAGAGACTTACACAAAATATAAAAATTTTGTAAAATTTTTTTTTGAAAATTTTTGTTCTCATTTTTAGTAGGAGTGGGTGGAGGGAGGTAAATATATACCATATATATAGGTATATATATAGAGACTTACACAAAATACACTTTTTTTATTAAATTTTTTTCTTGAGAATTTTTGTTCTCATTTTTTAGTAGGAGGGGGTGGAGGGAGGTAAATATATACCATTTTTTTTTGTGGGAGGTGGTGGAGGAAGGTAAATATATACCATATATATAGGTATATATAAAGAGACTTACACAAAAAATACAATTTTTGTAAATTTTATTTTGAAAATTTTTGTAAAATTTTTTAGTAGGAGGGGGTGGAGGGAGATAAATATATACCATATATATAGGTATATATATAGAGACTTACACAAAATATAAAATTTTTGTAAAAATTTTTTTTGAAAATTTTTGTAACATTTTTTAGTAGGAGGGGGTGGAGGGAGGTAAATATATACCATATATTTAGGTAAATATATAGAGACTTACACAAAATACACTTTTTTATTTTTTGTGAGCATTTTTGTTCTCTTATTTTAGTAGGAGGTGGTGGAGGGAGGTAAATATATACCATATATATAGGTATATATATAGAGACTTACACAAAATATACAATTTCTGTAAAAATTTTTTTTTGCAAATTTTTGTAAAATTTTTTAGTAGGAGGGGGTGGAGGGAGGTAAATATATACCATTTTTTTTGTGGGAGGTGGTGGAGGAAGGTAAATATATACCATATATATAGGTAAATATATAGAGACTTACACAAAATACACTTCTTTTTTTTTTGTGAGCATTTTTGTTCTCTTATTTTAGTAGGAGGTGGTGGAGGAAGCTAAATATATACCATATATATAGGTATATATATAGAGACTTACACAAAATACACATTTTTTTTAAATTTTTTTCTTGAGAATTTTTGTTCTCATTTTTTAGTAGGAGGGGGTGGAGGGAGGTAAATATATACCATTTTTTTTTTGTGGGAGGTGGTGGAGGAAGGTAAATATATACCATATATATAGGTATATATATAGAGACTTACACAAAATACACTTCTTTTTTTTTTTGTGAGCATTTTTGTTCTCTTATTTTAGTAGGAGGTGGTGGAGGAAGCTAAATATATACCATATATATAGGTATATATATAGAGACTTACACAAAATACACATTTTTTAAAATTTTTTTCTTGAGAATTTTTGTTCTCATTTTTTAGTAGGAGGGGGTGGAGGGAGGTAAATATATACCATATATAAAGGTATATATATAGAGACTTATTCAAAATATACAATTTTTTTAAAATTTTTTTTTGAAAATTTTTGTTCTCATTTTTTATTAGGAGGGGGTGGAGGGAGGTAAATATATACCATTTTTTTTTGTGGGAGGTGGTGGAGGAAGGTAAATATATACCATATATATAGGTAAATATATAGAGACTTACACAAAATACACTTCTTTTTTTTTTGTGAGCATTTTTGTTCTCTTATTTTAGTAGGAGGTGGTGGAGGAAGCTAAATATATACCATATATATAGGTATATATAAAGAGACTTACACAAAAAATACAATTTTTGTAAATTTTTTTTTGAAAATTTTTGTAAAATTTTTTAGTAGGAGGGGGGTGGAGGGGAGATAAATATATACCATATATATAGGTATATATATAGAGACTTACACAAAATATACAATTTTTGCAAAATTTTCTTTTGAAAATTTTTGTAAAATTTTTTAGTAGGAGGGGGTGGAGGGAGATAAATATATACCATATATATAGGTATATATATAGAGACTTACACAAAATATACAATTTTTGTAAAAATTTTTTTTGAAAATTTTTGTAAAATTTTTTAGTAGGAGGGGGTGGAGGGAGATAAATATATACCATATATATAGGTATATATATAGAGACTTACACAAAATATACAATTTCTGTAAACATTTTTTTTGCAAATTTTTGTAAAATTTTTTAGTAGGAGGGGGTGGAGGGAGATAAATATATACCATATATATAGGTATATATATAGAACCTTACACAAAATATACAATTTTTTTTAAAAATTTTTGTTCTCATTTTTATTAGGAGGGGGTGGAGGGACGTAAATATATACCATATATATAGGTATATATATAGAGACTTACACAAAATATACAATTTTTTTAAATTTTTTTTTGAAAATTTTTGTTCTCATTTTTAGTAGGAGTGGGTGGAGGGAGGTAAATATATACCATATATATAGGTATATATATAGAGACTTACACAAAATACACATTTTTTTAAAAATTTTTTCTTGAGAATTTTTGATCTCATTTTTTAGTAGGAGGGGGTGGAGGGAGGTAAATATATACCATATATAAAGGTATATATATAGAGACTTATTCAAAATATACAATTTTTTTAAAATTTTTTTTTGAAGATTTTTGTTCTCATTTTTTATTAGGAGGGGGTGGAGGGAGGTAAATATATACCATATATATAGAGACTAACACAAAATACACTTTTTTTAAATTTTTTTCTTGAGAATTTTTGTTCTCATTTTTTAGTAGGAGGGGGTGGAGGGAGGTAAATATATACCATATATATAGGTATATATATAGAGACTTACACAAAATATACAATTTTTGTAAAATTTTTTTTTGAAAATTTTTGTAAAATTTTTTAGTAGGAGGGGGTGGAGGGAGATAAATATATACCACATATATAGGTATATATATAGAGACTTACACAAAATATAGGATTTCTGTAAAATTTTTTTTTGCAAATTTTTGTAAAATTTTTTAGTAGGAGGGGGTGGAGGGAGATAAATATATACCATATATATAGGTATATATATAGAACCTTACACAAAATATACAATTTTTTTTTAAAATTTTTGTTCTCATTTTTATTAGGAGGGGGTGGAGGGAGGTAAATATATACCATATATATAGGTATATATATAGAGACTTACACAAAATATACAATTTCTGTAAAAATTTTTTTTGCAAATTTTTGTAAAATTTTTTAGTAGGAGGGGGTGGAGGGAGATAAATATATACCATATATATAGGTATATATATAGAACCTTACACAAAATATACAATTTTTTTTACTCATTTTTATTAGGAGGGGGTGGAGGGAGGTGAATATATACCATGTATATAGGTATATATATAGAGACTTACACAAAATATAAAATATTTTTAAATTTTTTTTGAAAATTTTTGTTCTCATTTTTAGTAGGAGGGGGTGGAGGGTGGTAAATATATACCACATATATAGGTATATATAAAGAGACTTACACAAAAAATACAATTTTTGTAAATTTTATTTTGAAAATTTTTGTTCTCATTTTTATTAGGAGGGGTGGAGGGAGGTAAATATATACCATATATATAGGTATATATATAGAGACTTACACAAAAAATACAATTTTTGTAAATTTTATTTTGAAAATTTTTGTAAAATTTTTTAGTAGGAGGGGGTGGAGGGAGATAAATATATACCATATATATAGGTATATATATAGAGACTTACACAAAATATAAAATTTTTGTAAAAATTTTTTTTGAAAATTTTTGTAAAATTTTTTAGTAGGAGGGGGTGGAGGGAGGTAAATATATACCATATATTTAGGTAAATATATAGAGACTTACACAAAATACACTTCTTTTTTTTTTGTGAGCATTTTTGTTCTCTTATTTTAGTAGGAGGTGGTGGAGGAAGCTAAATATATACCATATATATAGGTATATATATAGAGACTTACACAAAATATACAATTTCTGTAAAAATTTTTTTTGCAAATTTTTGTAAAATTTTTTAGTAGGAGGGGGTGGAGGGAGGTAAATATATACCATTTTTTTTTGTGGGAGGTGGTGGAGGAAGGTAAATATATACCATATATATAGGTAAATATATAGAGACTTACACAAAATACACTTCTTTTTTTTTTTTGTGAGCATTTTTGTTCTCTTATTTTAGTAGGAGGTGGTGGAGGAAGCTATATATATACCATATATATAGGTATATATATAGAGACTTACACAAAATACACATTTTTTTAAATTTTTTTCTTGAGAAATTTGTTCTCATTTTTTAGTAGGAGGGGGTGGAGGGAGGTAAATATATACCATATATAAAGGTATATATATAGAGACTTATTCAAAATATACAATTTTTTTAAAATTTTTTTTGAAAATTTTTGTTCTCATTTTTTATTAGGAGGGGGTGGAGGGAGGTAAATATATACCATATATATAGAGACTAACACAAAATACACTTTTTTTTAAATTTTTTTCTTGAGAATTTTTGTTCTCATTTTTTAGTAGGAGGGGGGTGGAGGGAGGTAAATATATACCATTTATAAAGGTATATATATAGAGACTTACACAAAATATAAAAATTTTGTAAAATTTTTTTTTGAAAATTTTTGTTCTCATTTTTAGTAGGAGTGGGTGGAGGGAGGTAAATATATACCATATATATAGGTATATATATAGAGACTTACACAAAATACACTTTTTTTATTAAATTTTTTTCTTGAGAATTTTTGTTCTCATTTTTTAGTAGGATGGGGTGGAGGGAGGTAAATATATACCATTTTTTTTTGTGGGAGGTGGTGGAGGAAGGTAAATATATACCATATATATAGGTAAATATATAGAGACTTACACAAAATACACTTCTTTTTTTTTTGTGAGCATTTTTGTTCTCTTATTTTAGTAGGAGGTGGTGGAGGAAGCTAAATATATACCATATATATAGGTATATATAAAGAGACTTACACAAAAAATACAATTTTTGTAAATTTTATTTTGAAAA
The DNA here is from genome assembly GCA_037075165.1 of Hirtodrosophila histrioides. Lineage (NCBI taxonomy): Eukaryota > Metazoa > Arthropoda > Insecta > Diptera > Drosophilidae > Hirtodrosophila > Hirtodrosophila histrioides. The sequence continues at coordinate 31,405 of JBAMCL010000773.1, forward strand.
TTTTTGTAAAATTTTTTAGTAGGAGGGGGTGGAGGGAGATAAATATATACCATATATATAGGTATATATATAGAGACTTACACAAAATATAAAATTTTTGTAAAAATTTTTTTTGAAAATTTTTGTAAAATTTTTTAGTAGGAGGGGGTGGAGGGAGGTAAATATATACCATATATTTAGGTAAATATATAGAGACTTACACAAAATACACTTCTTTTTTTTTGTGAGCATTTTTGTTCTCTTATTTTAGTAGGAGGTGGTGGAGGAAGCTAAATATATACCATATATATAGGTATATATATAGAGACTTACACAAAATATACAATTTCTGTAAAAATTTTTTTTGCAAATTTTTGTAAAATTTTTTAGTAGGAGGGGGTGGAGGGAGGTAAATATATACCATTTTTTTTGTGGGAGGTGGTGGAGGAAGGTAAATATATACCATATATATAGGTAAATATATAGAGACTTACACAAAATACACTTCTTTTTTTTTTTTGTGAGCATTTTTGTTCTCTTATTTTAGTAGGAGGTGGTGGAGGAAGCTAAATATATACCATATATATAGGTATATATATAGAGACTTACACAAAATACACATTTTTTTAAATTTTTTTCTTGAGAATTTTTGTTCTCATTTTTTAGTAGGAGGGGGGTGGAGGGAGGTAAATATATACCATATATAAAGGTATATATATATAGAGACTTATTCAAAATATACAATTTTTTTACAATTTTTTTTGAAAATTTTTGTTCTCATTTTTTATTAGGAGGGGGTGGAGGGAGGTAAATATATACCATATATATAGAGACTAACACAAAATACACTTTTTTTTAAATTTTTTTCTTGAGAATTTTTGTTCTCATTTTTTAGTAGGAGGGGGTGGAGGGAGGTAAATATATACCATATATAAAGGTATATATATAGAGACTTACACAAAATATAAAAATTTTGTAAAAATTTTTTTTGAAAATTTTTGTTCTCATTTTTAGTAGGAGTGGGTGGAGGGAGGTAAATATATACCATATATATAGGTATATATATAGAGACTTACACAAAATACACTTTTTTTTTAAATTTTTTTCTTGAGAATTTTTGTTCTCATTTTTTAGTAGGAGGGGGTGGAGGGAGGTAAATATATACCATTTTTTTTTGTGGGAGGTGGTGGAGGAAGGTAAATATATACCATATATATAGGTAAATATATAGAGACTTACACAAAATACACTTCTTTTTTTTTTGTGAGCATTTTTGTTCTCTTATTTTAGTAGGAGGTGGTGGAGGAAGCTAAATATATACCATATATATAGGTATATATATAGAGACTTACACAAAATACACATTTTTTAAAATTTTTTTCTTGAGAATTTTTGTTCTCATTTTTTAGTAGGAGGGGGTGGAGGGAGGTAAATATATACCATATATAAAGGTATATATATAGAGACTTATTCAAAATATACAATTTTTTTAAAATTTTTTTTTGAAAATTTTTGTTCTCATTTTTTATTAGGAGGGGGTGGAGGGAGGTAAATATATACCATATATATAGAGACTAACACAAAATACACTTTTTTTAAAATTTTTTTCTTGAGAATTTTTGTTCTCATTTTTTAGTAGGAGGGGGTGGAGGGAGGTAAATATATACCATATATATAGGTATATATATAGAGACTTACACAAAATATACAATTTTTGTAAAATTTTTTTTGAAAATTTTTATTGTCATTTTTTAGTAGGATGGGGTGAAGGGAGGTAAGTATATACCATATATATAGGTATATATATAGAGACTTACACAAAATATACAATTTTTTTAAAATTTTTTTTTGAAAATTTTTGTTCTCATTTTTTATTAGGAGGGGGTGGAGGGAGGTAAATATATACCATATATATAGAGACTTACACAAAATACACTTTTTTTTTAAATTTTTTTCTTGAGAATTTTTGTTCTCATTTTTTAGTAGGAGGGGGTGGAGGGAGGTAAATATATACCATTTTTTTTGTGGGAGGTTGTGGAGGAAGGTAAATATATACCATATATATAGGTAAATATATAGAGACTTACACAAAATACACTTCTTTTTTTTTTGTGAGCATTTTTGTTCTCTTATTTTAGTAGGAGGTGGTGGAGGAAGCTAAATATATACCATATATATAGGTATATATATAGAGACTTACACAAAATACACATTTTTTTAAATTTTTTTTCTTGAGAATTTTTGTTCTCATTTTTTAGTAGGAGGGGGTGGAGGGAGGTAAATATATACCATATATAAAGGTATATATATAGAGACTTATTCAAAATATACAATTTTTTTAAAATTTTTTTTGAAAATTTTTGTTCTCATTTTTTATTAGGAGGGGGTGGAGGGAGGTAAATATATACCACATATATAGATATATATATAGAGACTTACACAAAAAATACAATTTTTGTAAATTTTTTTTTGAAAATTTTTATTGTCATTTTTTAGTAGGATGGGGTGAAGGGAGGTAAGTATATACCATATATATAGGTATATATATAGAGACTTACACAAAATATAGGATTTCTGTAAAAAATTTTTTTGCAAATTTTTGTAAAATTTTTTAGTAGGAGGGGGTGGAGGGAGGTAAATATATACCATATATATAGGTATATATATAGAGACTTACACAAAAAATACAATTTTTGTAAATTTTATTTTGCAAATTTTTGTAAAATTTTTTAGTAGGAGGGGGTGGAGGGAGATAAATATATACCATATATATAGGTATATATATAGAGACTTACACAAAATATAAAATTTTTGTAAAATTTTTTTGAAAATTTTTGTAAAATTTTTTAGTAGGACGGGGTGGAGGGAGGTAAATATATACCATTTTTTTTGTGGGAGGTTGTGGAGGAAGGTAAATATATACTTATTCAAAATATACAACTTTTTTAAAATTTTTTTTTGAAAATTTTTGTTCTCATTTTTTATTAGGAGGGGGTGGAGGGAGGTAAATATATACCATATATATAGGTATATATATAGAGACTGACACAAAATATACATTTTTTGTAAAATTTTTTTCTTGAGAATTTTTGTTCAAATTTTTTAGTAGGAGGGGGTGGAGGGAGATAAATATATACCATATATATAGGTATATATAATAGAGACTTACACAAAAAATACAATTTTTGTAAAATTTTTTTTTTGAAAATTTTTGTTATATTTTTTTAGTAGGAGGGGGTGGAGGGAGATAAATATATACCATATATATAGGTATATATATAGAGACTTACACAAAATATACAATTTTTGTAAAATTTTTTTCTTGAAAATTTTTGTTCTCATTTTTTAGTAGGAGGGGGTGGAGGGAGGTAAATATATACCATATATATAGGTATATATATAGAGACTTACATCAAAATATACAATTTTTTTAAAATTTTTTTTTGAAAATTTTTGTTCTCATTTTTTAGTAGGAGGGGGTGGAGGGAGGTAAATATATACCATATATATAGGTATATATATAGAGACTTACACAAAATATACAATTTTTGTAAAATTTTTTTTGAAAATTTTTGTTATCATTTTTTAGTAGGAGGGGGTGGAGGGAGGTAAATATATACCATATATATAGGTATATATATAGAGACTTACACAAAATATACAATTTTTTTAAAAAATTTTTTTGCAAATTTTTGTACAATTTTTTATTAGGAGGGGGTGGAGGGAGGTAAATATATACCATATATATAGGTATATATATAGAGACTTACACAAAATATACAATTTTTTTAAATTTTTTTTTGAAAATTTTTGTTCTCATTTTTTAGTAGGAGGGGGTGGAGGGAGGTAAATATATACCATATATATAGGTATATATATAGAGACTTACACAAAATATACAATTTTTGTAAAAATTTTTTCTTGAAAATTTTTGTTCTCATTTTTTAGTAGGAGGGGGTGGAGGGAGGTAAATATATACCATATTTTTTGTGGGAGGTAGTGGAGGAAGGTATATATATACTTATTCAAAATATACAACTTTTTTTAAAATTTTTTTTTGAAAATTTTTGTTCTCATTTTTTATTAGGAGGGGGTGGAGGGAGGTAAATATATACCATATATATAGGTATATATATAGAGACTTACACAAAATATACAATTTTTGTAAATTTTTTTTTGAGAATTTTTGTTCTCATTTTTTAGTAGGAGGGGGTGGAGGGAGGTAAATATATACCATATATATAGGTATATATATAGAGACTTACACAAAATATACAATTTTTGTAAAATTTTTTTTTTGAAAATTTTTGTACAAATTTTTTAGTAGGAGGGGGTGGAGGGAGATAAATATATACCATATATATAGGTATATATATAGAGACTTACACAAAATATACAATTTTTTAAATTTTTTTCTTGAGAATTTTTGTTCTCATTTTTTAGTAGGAGGGGGTGGAGGGAGGTAAATATATACCATATATATAGGTATATATATAGAGACTTACACAAAATATACAATTTTTGTAAAATTTTTTTTGAAAATTTTTGTTATCATTTTTTAGTAGGAGGGGGTGGAGGGAGGTAAATATATACCATATATATAGGTATATATATAGAGACTTACACAAAAAATACAATTTTTGTAAATTTTTTTTTGAAAATTTTTATTGTCATTTTTTAGTAGGAGGGGGTGGAGGGAGGTAAGTATATACCATATATATAGGTATATATATAGAGACTTACACAAAATATACGATTTCTGTAAAAAATTTTTTTTGCAAATTTTTGTAAAATTTTTTAGTAGGAGGGGGTGGAGGGAGGTAAATATATACCATATATATAGGTATATATATAGAGACTTACACAAAAAATACAATTTTTGTAAATTTTCTTTTGCAAATTTTTGTATAATTTTTTAGTAGGAGGGGGTGGAGGGAGATAAATATATACCATATATATAGGTATATATATAGAGACTTACACAAAATATACAATTTTTGTAAAAAATTTTTTTGAAAATTTTTGTAAAATTTTTTAGTAGGAGGGGGTGGAGGCAGGTAAATATATACAATTTTTTTTGTGGGAGGTTGTGGAGGAAGGTAAATATATACTTATTCAAAATATACAATTTTTTTAAAATTTTTTTTTTGAAAATTTTTGTTCTCATTTTTATTAGGAGGGGGTGGAGGGAGGTAAATATATACCATATATATAGGTATATATATAGAGACTTACACAAAATATACAATTTTTTTTAAATTTTTTCTTGAAAATTTTTGTTCTCATTTTTTAGTAGGAGGGGGTGGAGGGAGGTAAATATATACCATTTTTTTTGTGGGAGGTTGTGGAGGAAGGTAAATATATACCATATATATAGGTATATATATAGAGACTTACACAAAATATACTTTTTTTTTTTGTGAGAATTTTTGTTCTCTTATTTTAGTAGGAGGTGGTGGAGGAAGCTAAATATATACCATATATATAGGTATATATATAGAGACTTACACAAAATATACAATTTTTTTAAAATTTTTTTCTTGAGAATTTTTGTTCTCATTTTTTAGTAGGAGGGGGTGGAGGGAGGTAAATATATACCATATATATAGGTATATATATAGAGACTTACACAAAATATACAATTTTTTTAAAATTTTTTTTGAAAATTTTTGTTCTCATTTTTTAGTAGGAGGGGGTGGAGGGAGGTAAATATATACCACATATATAGGTATATATATAGAGACTTACACAAAAAATACAATTTTTGTAAATTTTTTTTTGAAAATTTTTATTGTCATTTTTTAGTAGGAGGGGGTGGAGGGAGGTAAATATATACCATATATATAGGTATATATATAGAGACTTACACAAAATATAGGATTTTTGTAAAATTTTTTTTGAAAATTTTTGTTATATTTTTTAGTAGGAGGGGGGTGGAGGGAGGTAAATATATACCATATATATAGGTATATATATAGAGACTTACACAAAAAATACAATTTTTGTAAAATTTTATTTTGAAAATTTTTGTAATAATTTTTTAGTAGGAGGGGGTGGAGGGAGATAAATATATACCATATATATAGGTATATATATAGAGACTTACACAAAATATAAAATTTTTGTAAAATTTTTTTTGAAAATTTTTGTAAAATTTTTTAGTAGGAGGGGGTGGAGGGAGGTAAATATATACCATTTTTTTTGTGGGAGGTTGTGGAGGAAGGTATATATATACTTATTCAAAATATACAACTTTTTTTAAATTTTTTTTTGAAAATTTTTGTTCTCATTTTTATTAGGAGGGGGTGGAGGGAGGTAAATATATACCATATATATAGGTATATATATAGAGACTTACACAAAATATACAATTTTTGTAAAATTTTTTTTTTGAAAATTTTTGTTCTAAATTTTTAGTAGGAGGGGGTGGAGGGAGGTAAATATATACCACATATATAGGTATATATATAGAGACTTACACAAAAAATACAATTTTTGTAAATTTTATTTTGAAAATTTTTGTAAAATTTTTTAGTAGGAGGGGGTGGAGGGAGATAAATATATACCATATATATAGGTATATATATAGAGACTTACACAAAATATACAATTTTTGTAAAATTTTCTTTTGAAAATTTTTGTAAAATTTTTTAGTAGGAGGGGGTGGAGGGAGATAAATATATACCATATATATAGGTATATATATAGAGACTTACACAAAATATACAATTTCTGTAAACATTTTTTTTTGCAAATTTTTGTAAAATTTTTTAGTAGGAGGGGGTGGAGGGAGGTAAATATATACCATATATATAGGTATATATATAGAGACTTACACAAAATATACAATTTTTTAAAATTTTTTTTTGAAAATTTTTGTTCTCATTTTTAGTAGGAGGGGGTGGAGGGAGGTAAATATATACCATATATATAGGTATATATATAGAGACTTACACAAAATACACATTTTTTTAAAATTTTTTTCTTGAGAATTTTTGTTCTCATTTTTTAGTAGGAGGGGGTGGAGGGAGGTAAATATATACCATATATAAAGGTATATATATAGAGACTTATTCAAAATATACAATTTTTTTAAAATTTTTTTTGAAAATTTTTGTTCTCATTTTTTATTAGGAGGGGTGGAGGGAGGTAAATATATACCATATATATAGGTATATATATAGAGACTAACACAAAATACACTTTTTTTTAAATTTTTTTCTTGAGAATTTTTGTTCTCATTTTTTAGTAGGAGGGGGTGGAGGGAGGTAAATATATACCATATATATAGGTATATATATAGAGACTTACACAAAATATACAATTTTTGTAAAATTTTTTTTTGAAAATTTTTGTTAAAATTTTTTAGTAGGAGGGGGTGGAGGGAGATAAATATATACCATATATATAGGTATATATATAGAGACTTACACAAAATATACAATTTCTGTAAAATTTTTTTTTGAAAATTTTTGTTAACATTTTTTAGTAGGAGGGGGTGGAGGGAGATAAATATATACCATATATATAGGTATATATATAGAACCTTACACAAAATATACTTTTTAATTTTTTTTTGAAAATTTTTGTTCTCATTTTTATTAGGAGGGGGTGGAGGGAGGTAAATATATACCATATATATAGGTATATATATAGAGACTTACACAAAATATACAATTTCTGTAAAATTTTTTTTGCAAATTTTTGTAAAATTTTTTAGTAGGAGGGGGGTGGAGGGAGATAAATATATACCATATATATAGGTATATATATAGAGACTTACACAAAATATAGAATTTCTGTAAAAATTTTTTTGAAAATTTTTGTAAAATTTTTTTAGTAGGAGGGGGTGGAGGGGAGGTAAATATATACCACATATATAGGTATATATATAGAGACTTACACAAAAAATACAATTTTTGTAAATTTTATTTTGAAAATTTTTGTAACATTTTTTAGTAGGAGGGGGTGGAGGGAGATAAATATATACCATATATATAGGTATATATATAGAGACTTACACAAAATATACAATTTTTGTAAAATTTTTTTTTGAAAATTTTTGTTCTCATTTTTATTAGGAGGGGGTGGAGGGAGGTAAATATATACCATATATATAGGTATATATATAGAGACTTACACAAAAAATACAATTTTTGTAAATTTTATTTTGAAAATTTTTGTAAAATTTTTTAGTAGGAGGGGGTGGAGGGAGATAAATATATACCATATATATAGGTATATATATAGAGACTTACACAAAATATAAAATTTTTGTAAAATTTTTTTTTGAAAATTTTTGTAAAATTTTTTAGTAGGAGGGGGTGGAGGGAGGTAAATATATACCATATATTTAGGTAAATATATAGAGACTTACACAAAAAATACAATTTTTGTAAATTTTTTTTGAAAATTTTTGTTCTCATTTTTTAGTAGGATGGGGTGGAGGGAGGTAAATATATACCATATATATAGGTATATATATAGAGACTTACACAAAATATACAATTTCTGTAAAAATTTTTTTTGAAAATTTTTGTAAAATTTTTTAGTAGGAGGGGGTGGAGGGAGGTAAATATATACCATTTTTTTGTGGGAGGTGGTGGAGGAAGGTAAATATATACCATGTATATAGGTATATATATAGAGACTTACACAAAATATACAATTTTTTTTTTTGAAAATTTTTGTTCTCATTTTTATTAGGAGGGGGTGGAGGGAGGTAAATATATACCATATATATAGGTGTATATATAGAGACTTACACAAAATATACAATTTTTTTAAATTTTTTTTTGAAAATTTTTGTTCTCATTTTTTAGTAGGAGGGGGTGGAGGGAGGTAAATATATACCATATATATAGGTATATATATAGAGACTTACACAAAATATACAATTTTTTTAAATTTTTTTTTGAAAATTTTTGTAAAATTTTTTAGTAGGAGGGGGTGGAGGGAGGTAAATATATACCATATATATAGGTATATATATAGAGACTTACACAAAATATAAAATTTTTGTAAAATTTTTTTTTGAAAATTTTTGTAAAATTTTTTAGTAGGAGGGGGTGGAGGGAGGTAAATATATACCATATATATAGGTATATATATAGAGACTTACACAAAATATACAATTTTTGTAAAATTTTTTTTGAAAATTTTTGTAATAATTTTTTAGTAGGAGGGGGTGGAGGGAGGTAAATATATACCATATATATAGGTATATATATAGAGACTTACACAAAAATACAATTTTTTTAAAATTTTTTTTTGAACATTTTTGTTCTCTTTTTTTAGTAGGAGGGGGTGGAGGGAGGTAAATATATACCATATATATAGGTATATATATAGAGACTTACACAAAAAATACAATTTTTGTAAATTTTATTTTGAAAATTTTTGTAACATTTTTTAGTAGGAGGGGGTGGAGGGAGGTAAATATATACCATATATATAGGTATATATATAGAGACTTACACAAAAAATACAATTTTTGTAAATTTTATTTTGAAAATTTTTGTAACATTTTTTAGTAGGAGGGGGTGGAGGGAGATAAATATATACCATATATATAGGTATATATATAGAACCTTACACAAAATATACAATTTTTTTTTGAAAATTTTTGTTCTCATTTTTATTAGGGAGGGGGTGGAGGGAGGTAAATATATACCATATATATAGGTATATATATAGAGACTTACACAAAATATACAATTTCTGTAAAAATTTTTTTTTGAAAATTTTTGTAAAATTTTTTAGTAGGAGGGGGTGGAGGGAGGTAAATATATACCATATATATAGGTATATATATAGAGACTTACACAAAATATACAATTTTTGTAAAATTTTTTTTTGAAAATTTTTGTAAAATTTTTTAGTAGGGAGGGGGTGGAGGGAGGTAAATATATACCATATATATAGGTATATATATAGAGACTTACACAAAAAATACAATTTTTGTAAATTTTATTTTGAAAATTTTTGTTCTCATTTTTTAGTAGGAGGGGGTGGAGGGAGGTAAATATATACCACATATATAGGTATATATATAGAGACTTACACAAAAAATACAATTTTTGTAAAATTTTTTTTGAAAATTTTTGTTCTCATTTTTAGTAGGAGTGGGTGGAGGGAGGTAAATATATACCATATATATAGGTATATATATAGAGACTTACACAAAATATACAATTTTTTTAAATTTTTTTTTGAAAATTTTTGTAAAATTTTTTAGTAGGAGGGGGTGGAGGGAGATAAATATATACCATATATATAGGTATATATATAGAGACTTACACAAAATATACAATTTTTGTAAAATTTTTTTTGAAAATTTTTGTAATATTTTTTAGTAGGAGGGGGTGGAGGGAGGTAAATATATACCATATATATAGGTATAATATATAGAGACTTACACAAAATATACAATTTTTTTATTTTTTTTTGAAAATTTTTGTTCTCTTTTTTAGTAGGAGGTGGGTGGAGGAGGTAAATATATACCATATATATAGGTATATATATAGAGACTTACACAAAATATACAATTTTTGTAAAATTTTTTTGAAAATTTTTTGTAATTTTGGGGGGGGGTCTCATTTTTTATGTGGGAGGGGGTGGAGGAAGGTAAATATATACCATATATATAGGTATATATATAGAGACTTACACAAAATATACAATTTTTTAAATTTTTTTTTGAAAAATTTTTGTTCTCATTTTTAGTAGGAGGGGGTGGAGGGAGGTAAATATATACCATATATATAGGTATATATATAGAGACTTACACAAAATATACTACTTTTTTTAAATTTTTTTTTTGGAGAATTTTTGTTCTCATTTTTTAGTAGGAGGGGGTGGAGGGATGGGGGGAGGTAAATATATACCATATATATAGGTAAATATATAGAGACTTACACAAAATATACAATTTTTGTAAAATTTTTTTGTGAGCATTTTTGTTCTCTTTTTTTAGTAGGAGGTGGTGGAGGAAGCTAAATATATACCATATATATAGGTATATATATAGAGACTTACACAAAATATACAATTTTTGTAAAATTTTTTTTTGAAAATTTTTGTTAAAATTTTTTAGTAGGAGGGGGTGGAGGGAGATAAATATATACCACATATATAGGTATATATATAGACACTTACACAAAATATACACTTTTTTTAAAATTTTTTTCTTGAGAATTTTTGTTCCCATTTTTTAGTAGGAGGGGGTGGAGGGAGGTAAATATATACCATATATAAAGGTATATATATAGAGACTTATTCAAACTATACAATTTTTTTAAAATTTTTTTTTGAAGATTTTTGTTCTCATTTTTTATTAGGAGGGGGTGGAGGGAGATAAATATATACCATATATATAGGTATATATATAGAGACTAACACAAAAATACACTTTTTTTAAATTTTTTTCTTGAGAATTTTTGTTCTCATTTTTTAGTAGGAGGGGGTGGAGGGAGGTAAATATATACCATATATATAGGTATATATATAGAGACTTACACAAAAAATACAATTTTTGTAAATTTTATTTTGAAAATTTTTGTAACATTTTTTAGTAGGAGGGGGTGGAGGGAGATAAATATATACCATATATATAGGTATATATATAGAGACTTACACAAAATATACAATTTTTGTAAATTTTATTTTGAAAATTTTTGTAAAATTTTTTAGTAGGAGGGGGTGGAGGGACATAAATATATACCATATATATAGGTATATATATAGAGACTTACACAAAATATAGGATTTCTGTAAAATTTTTTTTTGAAAATTTTTGTAAAATTTTTTAGTAGGAGGGGGTGGAGGGAGGTAAATATATACCACATATATAGGTATATATAAAGAGACTTACACAAAAAATACAATTTTTGTAAATTTTATTTTGAAAATTTTTGTAACATTTTTTAGTAGGAGGGGGGTGGAGGGAGATAAATATATACCATATATATAGGTATATATATAGAGACTTACACAAAAAATACAATTTTTGTAAAATTTTTTTTTGAAAATTTTTGTTCTCATTTTTATTAGGAGGGGGTGGAGGGAGGTAAATATATACCATATATATAGGTATATATATAGAGACTTACACAAAAAATACAATTTTTGTAAATTTTATTTTGAAAATTTTTGTAAAATTTTTTAGTAGGAGGGGGTGGAGGGAGATAAATATATACCATATATATAGGTATATATATAGAGACTTACACAAAATATACAATTTTTGTAAAATTTTTTTTGAAAATTTTTGTAAAATTTTTTAGTAGGAGGGGGTGGAGGGAGGTAAATATATACACACTTTTTTTGTGGGAGGTTGTGGAGGAAGGTAAATATATACTTATTCAAAATATACAACTTTTTTTAAATTTTTTTTTTGAAAATTTTTGTTCTCATTTTTATTAGGAGGGGGTGGAGGGAGGTAAATATATACCATATATATAGGTATATATATAGAGACTGACACAAAATATACAATTTTTGTAAAATTTTTTTTTGAAAATTTTTGTAAAATTTTTTAGTAGGAGGGGGTGGAGGGAGATAAATATATACCACATATATAGGTATATATAAAGAGACTTACACAAAAAATACAATTTTTGTAAATTTTATTTTGAAAATTTTTGTAAAATTTTTTAGTAGGAGGGGGTGGAGGGAGATAAATATATACCATATATATAGGTATATATATAGAGACTTACACAAAATATACAATTTTTGCAAAATTTTCTTTTGAAAATTTTTGTAAAATTTTTTAGTAGGAGGGGGTGGAGGGAGATAAATATATACCATATATATAGGTATATATATAGAACCTTACACAAAATATACAATTTTTTTTAAAAATTTTTGTTCTCATTTTTATTAGGAGGGGGTGGAGGGACGTAAATATATACCATATATATAGGTATATATATAGAGACTTACACAAAATACACATTTTTTTAAAATTTTTTCTTGAGAATTTTTGTTCTCATTTTTTAGTAGGAGGGGGTGGAGGGAGGTAAATATATACCATATATAAAGGTATATATATAGAGACTTATTACAAACTATACAATTTTTTTAAAATTTTTTTTTGAAGATTTTTGTTCTCATTTTTTATTAGGAGGGGGTGGAGGGAGATAAATATATACCATATATATAGGTATATATATAGACCCTTACACAAAATACACATTTTTTTAAATTTTTTTCTTGAGAATTTTTGTTCTCATTTTTTAGTAGGAGGGGGGTGGAGGGAGGTAAATATATACCATATATAAAGGTATATATATAGAGACTTATTCAAAATATACAATTTTTTTAAAATTTTTTTTTGAAAATTTTTGTTCTCATTTTTTATTAGGAGGGGGTGGAGGGAGGTAAATATATACCATATATATAGGTATATATATAGAGACTAACACAAAATATACACTTTTTTTAAATTTTTTTCTTGAGAATTTTTGTTCTCATTTTTTAGTAGGAGGGGGTGGAGGGAGGTAAATATATACCATATATATAGGTATATATATAGAGACTTACACAAAATATACAATTTTTGTAAAATTTTTTTTTGAAAATTTTTGTAAAATTTTTTAGTAGGAGGGGGTGGAGGGAGATAAATATATACCACATATATAGGTATATATATAGAGACTTACACAAAAAATACAATTTTTGTAAATTTTTTTTTGAAAATTTTTGTTATAATTTTTTAGTAGGAGGGGGTGGAGGGAGGTAAATATATACCATATATATAGGTATATATATAGAGACTTACACAAAAATATACAATTTCTGTAAATTTTTTTTTTGAAATTAAAAAAAAAAAAAAAAATTTTTGTTCTCATTTTTATTAGGAGGGGGTGGAGGGAGGTAAATATATACCATATATATAGGTATATATATAGAGACTTACACAAAATATACAATTTCTGTAAAATTTTTTTTGAAAATTTTTGTAAAAATTTTTAGTAGGAGGGGGTGGAGGGAGGTAAATATATACCATATATATAGGTATATATATAGAGACTTACACAAAATATACAATTTTTTTAAATTTTTTTTTGAAAATTTTTGTTCTCATTTTTTAGTAGGAGGGGGTGGAGGGAGGTAAATATATACCATGTATATAGGTATATATATAGAGACTTACACAAAATATACAATTTTTTTTAAATTTTTTTTTGAAAATTTTTGTTCTCATTTTTAGTAGGAGGGGGTGGAGGGAGGTAAATATATACCATATATATAGGTATATATATAGAGACTTACACAAAATATACAATTTTTTTTAAAATTTTTTTTGAAAATTTTTGTTCTCATTTTTTAGTAGGAGGGGGTGGAGGGAGGTAAATATATACCATATATATAGGTATATATATAGAGACTTACACAAAATATACAATTTTTTTAAATTTTTTTTTGAAAATTTTTGTTCTCATTTTTAGTAGGAGTGGGTGGAGGGAGGTAAATATATACCATATATATAGGTATATATATAGACACTTACACAAAATACACTTTTTTTTTTAAATTTTTTTCTTGAGAATTTTTGTTCTCATTTTTTAGTAGGAGGGGGTGGAGGGAGGTAAATATATACCATTTTTTTTTGTGGGAGGTGGTGGAGGAAGGTAAATATATACCATATATATAGGTAAATATATAGAGACTTACACAAAATACACTTCTTTTTTTTTTTGTGAGCATTTTTGTTCTCTTATTTTAGTAGGAGGTGGTGGAGGAAGCTAAATATATACCATATATATAGGTATATATATAGAGACTTACACAAAATATACAATTTTTGTAAAATTTTTTTTTGAAAATTTTTGTAAAATTTTTTAGTAGGAGGGGGTGGAGGGAGATAAATATATACCACATATATAGGTATATATATAGACACTTACACAAAATACACTTTTTTTTTTAAATTTTTTTCTTGAGAATTTTTGTTCTCATTTTTTAGTAGGAGGGGGTGGAGGGAGGTAAATATATACCATATATAAAGGTATATATATAGAGACTTATTCAAACTATACAATTTTTTTAAAATTTTTTTTTGAAGATTTTTGTTCTCATTTTTTATTAGGAGGGGGTGGAGGGAGATAAATATATACCATATATATAGGTATATATATAGAGACTAACACAAAATACACTTTTTTTTAAATTTTTTTCTTGAGAATTTTTGTTCTCATTTTTTAGTAGGAGGGGGTGGAGGGAGGTAAATATATACCATATATATAGGTATATATATAGAGACTTACACAAAATATACAATTTTTGTAAAATTTTTTTTTGAAAATTTTTGTAAAATTTTTTAGTAGGAGGGGGTGGAGGGAGATAAATATATACCACATATATAGGTATATATATAGAGACTTACACAAAAAATACAATTTTTGTAAATTTTTTTTTGAAAATTTTTATTGTAATTTTTTAGTAGGATGGGGTGGAGGGAGGTAAGTATATACCATATATATAGGTATATATATAGAGACTTACACAAAATATAGGATTTCTGTAAAATTTTTTTTTTGCAAATTTTTGTAAAATTTTTTAGTAGGAGGGGGTGGAGGGAGATAAATATATACCATATATATAGGTATATATATAGAACCTTACACAAAATATACAATTTTTTTTTTTTTTTGAAAATTTTTGTTCTCATTTTTAGTAGGAGGGGGTGGAGGGAGGTAAATATATACCATATATATAGGTATATATATAGAGACTTACACAAAATATACAATTTCTGTAAAATTTTTTTTTGCAAATTTTTGTACAATTTTTTAGTAGGAGGGGGTGGAGGGAGGTAAATATATACCATATATATAGGTATATATATAGAGACTTACACAAAATATACAATTTTTTTAAATTTTTTTTTGAAAATTTTTGTTCTCATTTTTTAGTAGGAGGGGGGTGGAGGGAGGTAAATATATACCATATATATAGGTATATATATAGAGACTTACACAAAATATACAATTTTTTTAAATTTTTTTTTGAAAATTTTTGTTCTCATTTTTAGTAGGAGGGGGTGGAGGGAGGTAAATATATACCATATATATAGGTATATATATAGAGACTTACACAAAATATACAATTTTTTTAAATTTTTTTTGAAAATTTTTGTTCTCATTTTTTAGTAGGAGGGGGTGGAGGGAGGTAAATATATACCATATATATAGGTATATATATAGAGACTTACACAAAATATACAATTTTTGTAAAATTTTTTTTTTGAAAATTTTTGTTCTCATTTTTAGTAGGAGGGGGTGGAGGGAGGTAAATATATACCATATATATAGGTATATATATAGAGACTTACACAAAATATACAATTTTTTTAAATTTTTTTTTGAAAATTTTTGTTCTCATTTTTAGTAGGAGTGGGTGGAGGGAGGTAAATATATACCATATATATAGGTATATATATAGAGACTTACACAAAATACACTTTTTTTTTTAAATTTTTTTCTTGAGAATTTTTGTTCTCATTTTTTAGTAGGAGGGGGTGGAGGGAGGTAAATATATACCATTTTTTTTTGTGGGAGGTGGTGGAGGAAGGTAAATATATACCATATATATAGGTAAATATATAGAGACTTACACAAAATACACTTCTTTATTTTTTTTGTGAGCATTTTTGTTCTCTTTTTTTAGTAGGAGGTGGTGGAGGGAGCTAAATATATACCATATATATAGGTATATATATAGAGACTTACACAAAATACACATTTTTTTTAAATTTTTTCTTGAGAATTTTTGTTCTCATTTTTTAGTAGGAGGGGGTGGAGGGAGGTAAATATATACCATATATATAGGTATATATATAGAGACTTACACAAAATATACAATTTTTTTAAAATTTTTTTCTTGAAAATTTTTGTTCTCATTTTTTAGTAGGAGGGGGTGGAGGGAGGTAAATATATACCATATATATAGGTATATATATAGAGACTTACACAAAATATACAATTTTTTTAAAATTTTTTTTTGAGAATTTTTGTTCTCATTTTTTAGTAGGAGGGGGTGGAGGGAGGTAAATATATACCATATATATAGGTATATATATAGAGACTTACACAAAATATACAATTTTTGTAAATTTTTTTTTGAAAATTTTTATTGTAATTTTTTAGTAGGATGGGGTGGAGGGAGGTAAGTATATACCATATATATAGGTATATATATAGAGACTTACACAAAATATAGGATTTCTGTAAAATTTTTTTTTGCAAATTTTTGTAAAATTTTTTAGTAGGAGGGGGTGGAGGGAGATAAATATATACCATATATATAGGTATATATATAGAACCTTACACAAAATATACAATTTTTTAAATTTTTTTGAAAATTTTTGTTCTCATTTTTATTAGGAGGGGGTGGAGGGAGGTAAATATATAACATATATATAGGTATATATATAGAGACTTACACAAAATATACAATTTCTGTAAAAATTTTTTTTGCAAATTTTTGTAAAATTTTTTAGTAGGAGGGGGTGGAGGGAGATAAATATATACCATATATATAGGTATATATATAGAGACCTTACACAAAATATACAATTTTTTTTTTTTTTTTGAAATTTTTGTTCTCATTTTTAGTAGGAGGGGGTGGAGGGAGGTGAATATATACCATATATATAGGTATATATATAGAGACTTACACAAAATATACAATTTTTTTAAATTTTTTTTTGAAAATTTTTGTTCTCATTTTTTAGTAGGAGGGGGTGGAGGGAGGTAAATATATACCATGTATATAGGTATATATATAGAGACTTACACAAAATATACAATTTTTTTAAATTTTTTTTTGAAAATTTTTGTTCTCATTTTTAGTAGGAGGGGGTGGAGGGAGGTAAATATATACCATATATATAGGTATATATATAGAGACTTACACAAAATATACAATTTTTTTAAATTTTTTTTTGAAAATTTTTGTTCTCATTTTTAGTAGGAGGGGGTGGAGGGAGGTAAATATATACCATATATATAGGTATATATATAGAGACTTACACAAAATATACAATTTTTGTAAATTTTTTTTTTGAAAATTTTTGTTCTCATTTTTATTAGGAGGGGGTGGAGGGAGGTAAATATATACCATATATATAGGTATATATATAGAGACTTACACAAAATATACAATTTTTTTAAATTTTTTTTTGAAAATTTTTGTTCTCATTTTTAGTAGGAGTGGGTGGAGGGAGGTAAATATATACCATATATATAGGTATATATATAGAGACTTACACAAAATACACTTTTTTTTTTAAATTTTTTTCTTGAGAATTTTTGTTCTCATTTTTTAGTAGGAGGGGGTGGAGGGAGGTAAATATATACCATTTTTTTTTGTGGGAGGTGGTGGAGGAAGGTAAATATATACCATATATATAGGTAAATATATAGAGACTTACACAAAATACACTTCTTTTTTTTTTTTGTGAGCATTTTTGTTCTCTTATTTTAGTAGGAGGTGGTGGAGGAAGCTAAATATATACCATATATATAGGTATATATATAGAGACTTACACAAAATACACATTTTTTTAAAATTTTTTTCTTGAGAATTTTTGTTCTCATTTTTTAGTAGGAGGGGGTGGAGGGAGGTAAATATATACCATATATAAAGGTATATATATAGAGACTTATTCAAAATATACAATTTTTTTAAAATTTTTTTTTGAAAATTTTTGTTCTCATTTTTTATTAGGAGGGGGTGGAGGGAGGTAAATATATACCATATATATATAGACTAACACAAAATACACTTTTTTTTAAATTTTTTTCTTGAGAATTTTTTTTCTCATTTTTTAGTAGGAGGGGGTGGAGGGAGGTAAATATATACCATATATATAGGTATATATATAGAGACTTACACAAAATATACAATTTTTGTAAAATTTTTTTTGAAAATTTTTATTGTCATTTTTTAGTAGGATGGGGTGAAGGGAGGTAAGTATATACCATATATATAGGTATATATATAGAGACTTACACAAAATATACAATTTTTTTAAAATTTTTTTTTGAAAATTTTTGTTCTCATTTTTTATTAGGAGGGGGTGGAGGGAGGTAAATATATACCACATATATAGGTATATATATAGAGACTTACACAAAAAATACAATTTTTGTAAATTTTTTTTTGAAAATTTTTATTGTCATTTTTTAGTAGGATGGGGTGAAGGGAGGTAAGTATATACCATATATATAGGTATATATATAGAGACTTACACAAAATATAGGATTTCTGTAAAAATTTTTTTTGCAAATTTTTGTAAAATTTTTTAGTAGGAGGGGGTGGAGGGAGGTAAATATATACCATATATATAGGTATATATATAGAGACTTACACAAAAAATACAATTTTTGTAAATTTTATTTTGCAAATTTTTGTAAAATTTTTTAGTAGGAGGGGGTGGAGGGAGATAAATATATACCATATATATAGGTATATATATAGAGACTTACACAAAATATAAAATTTTTGTAAAAATTTTTTTGAAAATTTTTGTAAAATTTTTTAGTAGGAGGGGGTGGAGGAAGGTAAATATATACCATTTTTTTTGTGGGAGGTTGTGGAGGAAGGTAAATATATACTTATTCAAAATATACAACTTTTTTTAAATTTTTTTTTTGAAAATTTTTGTTCTCATTTTTATTAGGAGGGGGGTGGAGGGAGGTAAATATATACCATATATATAGGTATATATATAGAGACTGACACAAAATATACAATTTTTGTAAAATTTTTTTTTGAAAATTTTTGTAAAATTTTTTAGTAGGAGGGGGTGGAGGGAGATAAATATATACCACATATATAGGTATATATAAAGAGACTTACACAAAAAATACAATTTTTGTAAATTTTATTTTGAAAATTTTTGTAAAATTTTTTAGTAGGAGGGGGTGGAGGGAGATAAATATATACCATATATATAGGTATATATATAGAGACTTACACAAAATATACAATTTTTGCAAAATTTTCTTTTGAAAATTTTTGTAAAATTTTTTAGTAGGAGGGGGGTGGAGGGAGATAAATATATACCATATATATAGGTATATATATAGAGACTTACACAAAATATACAATTTTTGTAAAATTTTTTTTGAAAATTTTTGTAAAATTTTTAGTAGGAGGGGGTGGAGGGAGGTAAATATATACCATATATATAGGTATATATATAGAGACTTACACAAAATATACAATTTCTGTAAACATTTTTTTTGCAAATTTTTGTAAAATTTTTTAGTAGGAGGGGGTGGAGGGAGATAAATATATACCATATATATAGGTATATATATAGAACCTTACACAAAATATACAATTTTTTTTAAAAATTTTTGTTCTCATTTTTAGTAGGAGGGGGTGGAGGGAGGTAAATATATACCATATATATAGGTATATATATAGAGACTTACACAAAATATACAATTTTTTTAAATTTTTTTTTGAAAATTTTTGTTCTCATTTTTAGTAGGAGTGGGTGGAGGGAGGTAAATATATACCATATATATAGGTATATATATAGAGACTTACACAAAATACACATTTTTTTAAAATTTTTTTCTTGAGAATTTTTGTTCTCATTTTTTAGTAGGAGGGGGTGGAGGGAGGTAAATATATACCATATATAAAGGTATATATATAGAGACTTATTCAAAATATACAATTTTTTTAAAATTTTTTTTTGAAGATTTTTGTTCTCATTTTTTATTAGGAGGGGGTGGAGGGAGGTAAATATATACCATATATATAGAGACTAACACAAAATACACTTTTTTTTAAATTTTTTTTTTGAAAATTTTTATTGTCATTTTTTAGTAGGATGGGGTGAAGGGAGGTAAGTATATACCATATATATAGGTATATATATAGAGACTTACACAAAATATAGGATTTCTGTAAAATTTTTTTTGCAAATTTTTGTAAAATTTTTTAGTAGGAGGGGGTGGAGGGAGGTAAATATATACCATATATATAGGTATATATATAGAGACTTACACAAAATATACAATTTTTTTTAAATTTTTTTTTGAAAATTTTTGTAAAATTTTTTAGTAGGAGGGGGTGGAGGGAGGTAAATATATACCATTTTTTTTGTGGGAGGTTGTGGAGGAAGGTAAATATATACTTATTCAAAATATACAACTTTTTTTAAATTTTTTTTTTGAAAATTTTTGTTCTCATTTTTATTAGGAGGGGGTGGAGGGAGGTAAATATATACCATATATATAGGTATATATATAGAGACTGACACAAAATATACAATTTTTGTAAAATTTTTTTTTGAAAATTTTTGTAAAATTTTTTAGTAGGAGGGGGTGGAGGGAGATAAATATATACCACATATATAGGTATATATAAAGAGACTTACACAAAAAATACAATTTTTGTAAATTTTATTTTGAAAATTTTTGTAAAATTTTTTAGTAGGAGGGGGTGGAGGGAGATAAATATATACCATATATATAGGTATATATATAGAGACTTACACAAAATATACAATTTTTGCAAAATTTTCTTTTGAAAATTTTTGTAAAATTTTTTAGTAGGAGGGGGTGGAGGGAGATAAATATATACCATATATATAGGTATATATATAGAGACTTACACAAAATATACAATTTTTGTAAAATTTTTTTTGAAAATTTTTGTAAAATTTTTTAGTAGGAGGGGGTGGAGGGAGGTAAATATATACCATATATATAGGTATATATATAGAGACTTACACAAAATATACAATTTCTGTAAACATTTTTTTTGCAAATTTTTGTAAAATTTTTTAGTAGGAGGGGGTGGAGGGAGATAAATATATACCATATATATAGGTATATATATAGAACCTTACACAAAATATACAATTTTTTTTAAAAATTTTTGTTCTCATTTTTATTAGGAGGGGGTGGAGGGACGTAAATATATACCATATATATAGGTATATATATAGAGACTTACACAAAATATACAATTTTTTTAAATTTTTTTTTGAAAATTTTTGTTCTCATTTTTAGTAGGAGTGGGTGGAGGGAGGTAAATATATACCATATATATAGGTATATATATAGAGACTTACACAAAATACACATTTTTTTAAAATTTTTTTCTTGAGAATTTTTGTTCTCATTTTTTAGTTGGAGGGGGTGGAGGGAGGTAAATATATACCATATATAAAGGTATATATATAGAGACTTATTCAAAATATACAATTTTTTTAAAATTTTTTTTTTGAAGATTTTTGTTCTCATTTTTTATTAGGAGGGGGTGGAGGGAGGTAAATATATACCATATATATAGAGACTAACACAAAATACACTTTTTTTTAAATTTTTTTCTTGAGAATTTTTGTTCTCATTTTTTAGTAGGAGGGGGTGGAGGGAGGTAAATATATACCATATATATAGGTATATATATAGAGACTTACACAAAATATACAATTTTTGTAAAATTTTTTTTTGAAAATTTTTGTAAAATTTTTTAGTAGGAGGGGGTGGAGGGAGATAAATATATACCACATATATAGGTATATATATAGAGACTTACACAAAAAATACAATTTTTGTAAATTTTTTTTTGAAAATTTTTATTGTAATTTTTTAGTAGGATGGGGTGGAGGGAGGTAAGTATATACCATATATATAGGTATATATATAGAGACTTACACAAAATATAGGATTTCTGTAAAATTTTTTTTTGCAAATTTTTGTAAAATTTTTTAGTAGGAGGGGGGTGGAGGGAGATAAATATATACCATATATATAGGTATATATATAGAACCTTACACAAAATATACAATTTTTTTTTAAAATTTTTGTTCTCATTTTTATTAGGAGGGGGTGGAGGGAGGTAAATATATACCATATATATAGGTATATATATAGAGACTTACACAAAATATACAATTTCTGTAAAAATTTTTTTTGCAAATTTTTGTAAAATTTTTTAGTAGGAGGGGGTGGAGGGAGATAAATATATACCATATATATAGGTATATATATAGAACCTTACACAAAATATACAATTTTTTTTTTAAATTTTTCTTCTCATTTTTATTAGGAGGGGGTGGAGGGAGGTGAATATATACCATGTATATAGGTATATATATAGAGACTTACACAAAATATACAATTTTTTAAAATTTTTTTTTGAAAATTTTTGTTCTCATTTTTAGTAGGAGGGGGTGGAGGGAGGTAAATATATACCATATATATAGGTATATATATAGAGACTTACACAAAATATACAATTTTTTTAAAATTTTTTTTTGAAAATTTTTGTTCTCATTTTTTAGTAGGAGGGGGTGGAGGGAGGTAAATATATACCATATATATAGGTATATATATAGAGACTTACACAAAATATACAATTTTTTTAAATTTTTTTTTGAAAATTTTTGTTCTCATTTTTAGTAGGAGGGGGTGGAGGGAGGTAAATATATACCATATATATAGGTATATATATAGAGACTTACACAAAAAATACAATTTTTGTAAATTTTATTTTGAAAATTTTTGTAAAATTTTTTAGTAGGAGGGGGTGGAGGGAGATAAATATATACCATATATATAGGTATATATATAGAGACTTACACAAAATATAGGATTTCTGTAAAATTTTTTTTTGAAAATTTTTGTAAAATTTTTTAGTAGGAGGGGGTGGAGGGAGGTAAATATATACCACATATATAGGTATATATAAAGAGACTTACACAAAAAATACAATTTTTGTAAATTTTATTTTGAAAATTTTTGTAACATTTTTTAGTAGGAGGGGGTGGAGGGAGATAAATATATACCATATATATAGGTATATATATAGAGACTTACACAAAATATACAATTTTTGTAAAATTTTTTTTTGAAAATTTTTGTTCTCATTTTTATTAGGAGGGGGTGGAGGGAGGTAAATATATACCATATATATAGGTATATATATAGAGACTTACACAAAAAATACAATTTTTGTAAATTTTATTTTGAAAATTTTTGTAAAATTTTTTAGTAGGAGGGGGTGGAGGGAGATAAATATATACCATATATATAGGTATATATATAGAGACTTACACAAAATATAAAATTTTTGTAAAAATTTTTTTTGAAAATTTTTGTAAAATTTTTTAGTAGGAGGGGGTGGAGGGAGGTAAATATATACCATATATTTAGGTAAATATATAGAGACTTACACAAAATACACTTCTTTTTTTTTTGTGAGCATTTTTGTTCTCTTATTTTAGTAGGAGGTGGTGGAGGAAGCTAAATATATACCATATATATAGGTATATATATAGAGACTTACACAAAATATACAATTTCTGTAAAAATTTTTTTTGCAAATTTTTGTAAAATTTTTTAGTAGGAGGGGGTGGAGGGAGGTAAATATATACCATTTTTTTTGTGGGAGGTGGTGGAGGAAGGTAAATATATACCATATATATAGGTAAATATATAGAGACTTACACAAAATACACTTTTTTTTTTTTTTGTGAGCATTTTTGTTCTCTTATTTTAGTAGGAGGTGGTGGAGGAAGCTAAATATATACCATATATATAGGTATATATATAGAGACTTACACAAAATACACATTTTTTTTAAATTTTTTTCTTGAGAATTTTTGTTCTCATTTTTTAGTAGGAGGGGGTGGAGGGAGGTAAATATATACCATATATAAAGGTATATATATAGAGACTTATTCAAAATATACAATTTTTTTAAAATTTTTTTTTGAAAATTTTTGTTCTCATTTTTTATTAGGAGGGGGGTGGAGGGAGGTAAATATATACCATATATAGAGAGACTAACACAAAATACACTTTTTTTTAAATTTTTTTCTTGAGAATTTTTGTTCTCATTTTTTAGTAGGAGGGGGTGGAGGGAGGTAAATATATACCATATATAAAGGTATATATATAGAGACTTACACAAAATATAAAAATTTTGTAAAATTTTTTTTTGAAAATTTTTGTAAAATTTTTTAGTAGGAGGGGGGTTGAGGGAGATAAATATATACCACATATATAGGTATATATATAGAGACTTACACAAAAAATACAATTTTTGTAAATTTTTTTTTGAAAATTTTTATTGTCATTTTTTAGTAGGATGGGGTGGAGGGAGGTAAGTATATACCATATATATAGGTATATATATAGAGACTTACACAAAATATAGGATTTCTGTAAAAATTTTTTTTGCAAATTTTTGTAAAATTTTTTAGTAGGAGGGGGTGGAGGGAGGTAAATATATACCATATATATAGGTATATATATAGAGACTTACACAAAAAATACACTTTTTTAAATTTTTTTTGAAAATTTTTGTTCTCTTATTTTAGTAGGAGGTGGTGGAGGGAGCTAAATATATACCATATATATAGGTATATATATAGAGACTTACACAAAATATACAATTTCTGTAAAAATTTTTTTTGCAAATTTTTGTAAAATTTTTTAGTAGGAGGGGGTGGAGGGAGGTAAATATATACCATTTTTTTTGTGGGAGGTGGTGGAGGAAGGTAAATATATACCATATATATAGGTAAATATATAGAGACTTACACAAAATACACTTTTTTTTTTGTGAGCATTTTTGTTCTCTTATTTTAGTAGGAGGGGGTGGAGGAAGGTAAATATATACCATATATATAGGTATATATATAGAGACTTACACAAAATACACTTTTTTTAAATTTTTTTCTTGAAAATTTTTGTTCTCATTTTTTAGTAGGAGGGGGTGGAGGGAGGTAAATATATACCATATATATAGGTATATATATAGAGACTTACACAAAATATACAATTTTTGTAAAATTTTTTTTTGAAAATTTTTGTTCTCATTTTTATTAGGAGGGGGTGGAGGGAGGTAAATATATACCATATATATAGGTATATATATAGAGACTTACACAAAAAATACAATTTTTGTAAATTTTATTTTGAAAATTTTTGTAAAATTTTTTAGTAGGAGGGGGTGGAGGGAGATAAATATATACCATATATATAGGTATATATATAGAGACTTACACAAAATATAAAATTTTTGTAAAATTTTTTTTGAAAATTTTTGTAAAAATTTTTAGTAGGAGGGGGTGGAGGGAGGTAAATATATACCATATATATAGGTAAATATATAGAGACTTACACAAAATACACTTCTTTAATTTTTTTGTGAGCATTTTTGTTCTCTTATTTTAGTAGGAGGTGGTGGAGGAAGCTAAATATATACCATATATATAGGTATATATATAGAGACTTACACAAAATATACAATTTCTGTAAAAATTTTTTTTGCAAATCTTTGTAAAATTTTTTAGTAGGAGGGGGTGGAGGGAGGTAAATATATACCATTTTTTTTGTGGGAGGTGGTGGAGGAAGGTAAATATATACCATATATATAGGTAAATATATAGAGACTTACACAAAATACACTTCTTTTTTTTTTTTTGTGAGCATTTTTGTTCTCTTATTTTAGTAGGAGGTGGTGGAGGAAGCTAAATATATACCATATATATAGGTATATATATAGAGACTTACACAAAATACACATTTTTTTTAAATTTTTTTCTTGAGAATTTTTGTTCTCATTTTTTAGTAGGAGGGGGTGGAGGGAGGTAAATATATACCATATATAAAGGTATATATATAGAGACTTATTCAAAATATACAATTTTTTAAAATTTTTTTTTGAAAATTTTTGTTCTCATTTTTTATTAGGAGGGGGTGGAGGGAGGTAAATATATACCATATATATATAGAGACTAACACAAAATACACTTTTTTTAAATTTTTTTCTTGAGAATTTTTGTTCTCATTTTTTAGTAGGAGGGGGTGGAGGGAGGTAAATATATACCATATATAAAGGTATATATATAGAGACTTACACAAAATATAAAAATTTTGTAAAATTTTTTTTTGAAAATTTTTGTAAAATTTTTTAGTAGGAGGGGGTTGAGGGAGATAAATATATACCACATATATAGGTATATATATAGAGACTTACACAAAAAATACAATTTTTGTAAATTTTTTTTTGAAAATTTTTATTGTCATTTTTTAGTAGGATGGGGTGGAGGGAGATAAATATATACCATATATATAGGTATATATATAGAGACTTACACAAAATATAGGATTTCTGTAAAATTTTTTTTGCAAATTTTTGTAAAATTTTTTAGTAGGAGGGGGTGGAGGGAGGTAAATATATACCATATATATAGGTATATATATAGAGACTTACACAAAATATACAATTTTTGTAAAATTTTTTTTTGCAAATTTTTGTTAAATTTTTTAGTAGGAGGGGGTGGAGGGAGGTAAATATATACCATATATATAGGTATATATATAGAGACTTACACAAAAAATACAATTTTTGTAAAATTTTATTTTGCAAATTTTTGTAAAATTTTTTAGTAGGAGGGGGTGGAGGGAGGTAAATATATTCCATTTTTTTTGTGGGAGGTTGTGGAGGAAGGTAAATATATTCTTATTCAAAATATACAACTTTTTTTAAATTTTTTTTTTGAAAATTTTTGTTCTCATTTTTATTAGGAGGGGGTGGAGGAAGGTAAATATATACCATATATATAGGTATATATATAGAGACTGACACAAAATATACAATTTTTGTAAAAATTTTTTTTGAAAATTTTTGTAAAATTTTTTAGTAGGAGGGGGTGGAGGGAGATAAATATATACCATATATATAGGTATATATATAGAGACTTACACAAAATATACAATTTTTGTAAAATTTTTTTTTGAAAATTTTTGTTCTCATTTTTATTAGGAGGGGGTGGAGGGAGGTAAATATATACCATATATATAGGTATATATATAGAGACTTACACAAAAAATACAATTTTTGTAAATTTTATTTTGAAAATTTTTGTAAAATTTTTTAGTAGGAGGGGGTGGAGGGAGATAAATATATACCATATATATAGGTATATATATAGAGACTTACACAAAATATAAAATTTTTGTAAAAATTTTTTTGAAAATTTTTGTTAAAATTTTTTAGTAGGAGGGGGTGGAGGGAGGTAAATATATACCATATATATAGGTAAATATATAGAGACTTACACAAAATACACTTTTTTTTTTTTGTGAGCATTTTTGTTCTCTTATTTTAGTAGGAGGTGGTGGAGGAAGCTAAATATATACCATATATATAGGTATATATATAGAGACTTACACAAAATATACAATTTCTGTAAAAATTTTTTTTGCAAATTTTTGTAAAATTTTTTAGTAGGAGGGGGTGGAGGGAGGTAAATATATACCATTTTTTTTGTGGGAGGTGGTGGAGGAAGGTAAATATATACCATATATATAGGTAAATATATAGAGACTTACACAAAATACACTTCTTTTTTTTTTGTGAGCATTTTTGTTCTCTTATTTTAGTAGGAGGTGGTGGAGGAAGCTAAATATATACCATATATATAGGTATATATATAGAGACTTACACAAAATACACATTTTTTTAAATTTTTTTCTTGAGAATTTTTGTTCTCATTTTTTAGTAGGAGGGGGTGGAGGGAGGTAAATATATACCATATATAAAGGTATATATATAGAGACTTACACAAAATATACAATTTTTTTAAAATTTTTTTTGAAAATTTTTGTTCTCATTTTTTAGTAGGAGGGGGTGGAGGGAGGTAAATATATACCATATATATAGGTATATATATAGAGACTTACACAAAATACAATTTTTTTAAATTTTTTTTGAGAATTTTTGTTCTCATTATTTTAGTAGGAGGGGGTGGAGGGAGGTAAATATATACCATATATATAGGTATATATATAGAGACTTACACAAAATATACAATTTTTGTAAAATTTTTTTTGCAAATTTTTGTAAAATTTTTTAGTAGGAGGGGTGGAGGGAGGTAAATATATACCATTTTTTTTGTGGGAGGTGGTGGAGGAAGGTAAATATATACCATATATATAGGTATATATATAGAGACTTACACAAAATATACATTTTTTTAAATTTTTTTTTGAAAATTTTTGTTCTCATTATTTTAGTAGGAGGTGGTGGAGGGAGATAAATATATACCATATATATAGGTATATATATAGAGACTTACACAAAATACACAATTTTTTTAAAATTTTTTTCTTGAGAATTTTTGTTCTCATTTTTTAGTAGGAGGGGGTGGAGGGAGGTAAATATATACCATATATATAGGTATATATATAGAGACTTACACAAAATATACAAATTTTGTAAAATTTTTTTTTGAAAATTTTTGTAAAATTTTTTAGTAGGAGGGGGTTGAGGGAGATAAATATATACCACATATATAGGTATATATATAGAGACTTACACAAAAAATACAATTTTTGTAAATTTTTTTTTGAAAATTTTTATTGTCATTTTTTAGTAGGATGGGGTGGAGGGAGGTAAGTATATACCATATATATAGGTATATATATAGAGACTTACACAAAATATAGGATTTCTGTAAAAATTTTTTTTGCAAATTTTTGTAAAATTTTTTAGTAGGAGGGGGTGGAGGGAGGTAAATATATACCATATATATAGGTATATATATAGAGACTTACACAAAATATACAATTTTTTTAAATTTTTTTTTGAGAATTTTTGTTCTCTTTTTTTAGTAGGAGGGGGTGGAGGGAGCTAAATATATACCATATATATAGGTATATATATAGAGACTTACACAAAATATACAATTTCTGTAAAAATTTTTTTTTGCAAATTTTTGTAAAATTTTTTAGTAGGAGGGGGTGGAGGGAGGTAAATATATACCATTTTTTTTGTGGGAGGTGGTGGAGGGAGGTAAATATATACCATATATATAGGTAAATATATAGAGACTTACACAAAATACACTTTTTTTTTTTTTTGAGCATTTTTGTTCTCTTATTTTAGTAGGAGGTGGTGGAGGGAGGTAAATATATACCATATATATAGGTATATATATAGAGACTTACACAAAATACACTTTTTTTAAATTTTTTTTTGAGAATTTTTGTTCTCATTTTTTAGTAGGAGGGGGTGGAGGGAGGTAAATATATACCATATATATAGGTATATATATAGAGACTTACACAAAATATACAATTTTTGTAAAATTTTTTTTTGAAAATTTTTGTTCTCATTTTTAGTAGGAGGGGGTGGAGGGAGGTAAATATATACCATATATATAGGTATATATATAGAGACTTACACAAAAAATACAATTTTTGTAAATTTTATTTTGAAAATTTTTGTAAAATTTTTTAGTAGGAGGGGGTGGAGGGAGATAAATATATACCATATATATAGGTATATATATAGAGACTTACACAAAATATAAAATTTTTGTAAAAATTTTTTTTGAAAATTTTTGTAAAATTTTTTAGTAGGAGGGGGTGGAGGGAGGTAAATATATACCATATATATAGGTAAATATATAGAGACTTACACAAAATACACTTCTTTTTTTTTTGTGAGCATTTTTGTTCTCTTATTTTAGTAGGAGGTGGTGGAGGAAGCTAAATATATACCATATATATAGGTATATATATAGAGACTTACACAAAATATACAATTTCTGTAAAAATTTTTTTTGCAAATTTTTGTAAAATTTTTTAGTAGGAGGGGGTGGAGGGAGGTAAATATATACCATTTTTTTTGTGGGAGGTGGTGGAGGAAGGTAAATATATACCATATATATAGGTAAATATATAGAGACTTACACAAAATACACTTCTTTTTTTTTTTTGTGAGCATTTTTGTTCTCTTATTTTAGTAGGAGGTGGTGGAGGAAGCTAAATATATACCATATATATAGGTATATATATAGAGACTTACACAAAATACACATTTTTTTTAAATTTTTTTCTTGAGAATTTTTGTTCTCATTTTTTAGTAGGAGGGGGTGGAGGGAGGTAAATATATACCATATATAAAGGTATATATATAGAGACTTATTCAAAATATACAATTTTTTTAAAATTTTTTTTTGAAAATTTTTGTTCTCATTTTTTATTAGGAGGGGGTGGAGGGAGGTAAATATATACCATATATATAGAGACTAACACAAAATACACTTTTTTTTAAATTTTTTTCTTGAGAATTTTTGTTCTCATTTTTTAGTAGGAGGGGGTGGAGGGAGGTAAATATATACCATATATAAAGGTATATATATAGAGACTTACACAAAATATAAAAATTTTGTAAAATTTTTTTTTGAAAATTTTTGTAAAATTTTTTAGTAGGAGGGGGTTGAGGGAGATAAATATATACCACATATATAGGTATATATATAGAGACTTACACAAAAAATACAATTTTTGTAAATTTTTTTTTGAAAATTTTTATTGTCATTTTTTAGTAGGATGGGGTGGAGGGAGGTAAATATATACCATATATATAGGTATATATATAGAGACTTACACAAAATATAGGATTTCTGTAAAAATTTTTTTTGCAAATTTTTGTAAAATTTTTTAGTAGGAGGGGGTGGAGGGAGGTAAATATATATCATATATATAGGTAAATATATAGAGACTTACAAAAAATATAGGATTTCTGTAAAAATTTTTTTTGCAAATTTTTGTAAAATTTTTTAGTAGGAGGGGGTGGAGGGAGGTAAATATATACCATATATATAGGTATATATATAGAGACTTACACAAAAAATACAATTTTTGTAAATTTTATTTTGCAAATTTTTGTAAAATTTTTTAGTAGGAGGGGGTGGAGGGAGGTAAATATATTCCATTTTTTTTGTGGGAGGTTGTGGAGGAAGGTAAATATATTCTTATTCAAAATATACAACTTTTTTTAAATTTTTTTTTTGAAAATTTTTGTTCTCATTTTTATTAGGAGGGGGTGGAGGAAGGTAAATATATACCATATATATAGGTATATATATAGAGACTGACACAAAATATACAATTTTTGTAAAAATTTTTTTTGAAAATTTTTGTAAAATTTTTTAGTAGGAGGGGGTGGAGGGAGATAAATATATACCATATATATAGGTATATATATAGAGACTTACACAAAATATACAATTTTTGTAAAATTTTTTTTTGAAAATTTTTGTTCTCATTTTTTATTAGGAGGGGGTGGAGGGAGGTAAATATATACCATATATATAGGTATATATATAGAGACTTACACAAAAAATACAATTTTTGTAAATTTTATTTTGAAAATTTTTGTAAAATTTTTTAGTAGGAGGGGGTGGAGGGAGATAAATATATACCATATATATAGGTATATATATAGAGACTTACACAAAATATAAAATTTTTGTAAAAAATATT
Organism: Hirtodrosophila histrioides; assembly: GCA_037075165.1. Taxonomy (NCBI): domain Eukaryota; kingdom Metazoa; phylum Arthropoda; class Insecta; order Diptera; family Drosophilidae; genus Hirtodrosophila; species Hirtodrosophila histrioides. The sequence continues at coordinate 63,708 of JBAMCL010000773.1, forward strand.
TTTGAAAATTTTTGTAAAATTTTTTAGTAGGAGGGGGTGGAGGGAGGTAAATATATACCATATATATAGGTAAATATATAGAGACTTACACAAAATACACTTCTTTTTTTTTTTGTGAGCATTTTTGTTCTCTTATTTTAGTAGGAGGTGGTGGAGGAAGCTAAATATATACCATATATATAGGTATATATATAGAGACTTACACAAAATATACAATTTCTGTAAAAATTTTTTTTGCAAATTTTTGTAAAATTTTTTAGTAGGAGGGGGTGGAGGGAGGTAAATATATACCATTTTTTTTGTGGGAGGTGGTGGAGGAAGGTAAATATATACCATATATATAGGTAAATATATAGAGACTTACACAAAATACACTTCTTTTTTTTTTGTGAGCATTTTTGTTCTCTTATTTTAGTAGGAGGTGGTGGAGGAAGCTAAATATATACCATATATATAGGTATATATATAGAGACTTACACAAAATACACATTTTTTTAAAATTTTTTTCTTCAGAATTTTTGTTCTCATTTTTTAGTAGGAGGGGGTGGAGGGAGGTAAATATATACCATATATAAAGGTATATATATAGAGACTTATTCAAAATATACAATTTTTTTAAAATTTTTTTTTGAAAATTTTTGTTCTCATTTTTTATTAGGAGGGGGTGGAGGGAGGTAAATATATACCATATATATAGAGACTAACACAAAATACACTTTTTTTTAAATTTTTTTCTTGAGAATTTTTGTTCTCATTTTTTAGTAGGAGGGGGTGGAGGGAGGTAAATATATACCATATATAAAGGTATATATATAGAGACTTACACAAAATATACAAATTTTGTAAAATTTTTTTTTGCAAATTTTTGTAAAATTTTTTAGTAGGAGGGGGTTGAGGGAGATAAATATATACCACATATATAGGTATATATATAGAGACTAACACAAAAAATACAATTTTTGTAAATTTTTTTTTGAAAATTTTTATTGTCATTTTTTAGTAGGATGGGGTGGAGGGAGGTAAGTATATACCATATATATAGGTATATATATAGAGACTTACACAAAATATAGGATTTCTGTAAAAATTTTTTTTGCAAATTTTTGTAAAATTTTTTAGTAGGAGGGGGTGGAGGGAGGTAAATATATACCATATATATAGGTATATATATAGAGACTTACACAAAATACACATTTTTTTAAAATTTTTTTCTTGAGAATTTTTGTTCTCATTTTTAGTAGGAGTGGGTGGAGGGAGGTAAATATATACCATATATATAGGTATATATATAGAGACTTACACAAAATACACTTTTTTTTTAAAAATTTTTTCTTGAGAATTTTTGTTCTCATTTTTTAGTAGGAGGGGGTGGAGGGAGGTAAATATATACCATATATATAGGTATATATATAGAGACTTACACAAAATATACAATTTTTTTAAATTTTTTTTTGAAAATTTTTGTTCTCATTTTTACTAGGAGTGGGTGAAGGGAGGTAAATATATACCATATATATAGGTATATATATAGAGACTTACACAAAATACACTTTTTTTTTTAAATTTTTTTCTTGAGAATTTTTGTTCTCATTTTTTAGTAGGAGGGGGGTGGAGGGAGGTAAATATATACCATATATATAGGTATATATATAGAGACTTACACAAAAAATACAATTTTTGTAAATTTTATTTTGAAAATTTTTGTAAAATTTTTTAGTAGGAGGGGGTGGAGGGAGATAAATATATACCATATATATAGGTATATATATAGAGACTTACACAAAATATAAAATTTTTGTTAAAAATTTTTTTGAAAATTTTTGTAAAATTTTTTAGTAGGAGGGGGTGGAGGGAGGTAAATATATACCATATATATAGGTAAATATATAGAGACTTACAAAAAATATAGGATTTCTGTAAAAATTTTTTTTGCAAATTTTTGTAAAATTTTTTAGTAGGAGGGGGTGGAGGGAGGTAAATATATACCATATATAGGATTTATGAGACTTAAAATTTTTTTTGTTTTGTTTATTTTTGTGGGAGGTGGTGGAGGAAGGTAAATATATACCATATATATAGGTAAATATATAGAGACTTACACAAAATACACTTCTTTTTTTTTTTGTGAGCATTTTTGTTCTC
>JBAMCL010000775.1:0-27031 GCA_037075165.1 Hirtodrosophila histrioides
GCAAAATATGTCGAGAATTCAACTTTGGATTTTGCTATAAGGTGAAAGCTTTGGGTAAATTAGCGTTTCATGCATGAATATAGGGTCACGCAAAATATGTCGAGAATTCAATTTTTGATTTCGCTATAAGTCCAACCATGACAACAAAGACCTTAGCACGAAAATCGGTTCGGTTTTGACAAAGTTATGGAAGCATGAAAATTTTGGAGAAATTTGCGTATCATGCATGAATATAGGATCACGCAAAATATGTCGAGAATTCAACTTTGGATTTTGCTATAAGGTGAAAGCTTTGGGTAAATTAGCGTTTCATGCATGAATATAGGGTCACGCAAAATATGTCGAGAATTCAATTTTTGATTTCGCTATAAGTCCAACCATGACAACAAAGACCTAAGCACGAAAATCGGTTCGGTTTTGACAAAGTTATGGAAGCATGAAAATTTTGGAGAAATTTGCGTATCATGCATGAATATAGGATCACGCAAAATATGTCGAGAATTCAACTTTGGATTTTGCTATAAGGTGAAAGCTTTGGGTAAATTAGCGTTTCATGCATGAATATAGGGTCACGCAAAATATGTCGAGAATTCAATTTTGGATTTCGCTATAAGTCCAACCATGACAACAAAGACCTTAGCACGAAAATCGGTTCGGTTTTGACAAAGTTATGGAAGCATGAAAATTTTGGAGAAATTTGCGTATCATGCATGAATATAGGATCACGCAAAATATGTCGAGAATTCAATTTTTGATTTCGCTATAAGTCCAACCATGACAACAAAGACCTTAGCACGAAAATCGGTTCGGTTTTGACAAAGTTATGGAAGCATGAAAATTTTGGAGAAATTTGCGTATCATGCATGAATATAGGATCACGCAAAATATGTCGAGAATTCAACTTTGGATATTGCTATAAGGTGAAAGCTTTGGGTAAATTAGCGTTTCATGCATGAATATAGGGTCACGCAAAATATGTCGAGAATTCAATTTTGGATTTCGCTATAAGTCCAACCATGACAACAAAGACCTTATGCACGAAAATCGGTTCGATTTTGACAAAGTTATGGAAGCATGAAAATTTTGGAGAAATTTGCGTATCATGCATGAATATAGGGATCACGCAAAATATGTCGAGAATTCAATTTTTGATTTCGCTATAAGTCCAACCATGACAACAAAGACCTTAGCACGAAAATCGGTTCGGTTTTGACAAAGTTATGGAAGCATGAAAATTTTGGAGAAATTTGCGTATCATGCATGAATATAGGATCACGCAAAATATGTCGAGAATTCAACTTTGGATATTGCTATAAGGTGAAAGCTTTGGGTAAATTAGCGTTTCATGCATGAATATAGGGTCACGCAAAATATGTCGAGAATTCAATTTTTGATTTCGCTATAAGTCCAACCATGACAACAAAGACCTTAGCACGAAAATCGGTTCGGTTTTGACAAAGTTATGGAAGCATGAAAATTTTGGAGAAATTTGCGTATCATGCATGAATATAGGATCACGCAAAATATGTCGAGAATTCAACTTTGGATATTGCTATAAGGTGAAAGCTTTGGGTAAATTAGCGTTTCATGCATGAATATAGGGTCACGCAAAATATGTCGAGAATTCAATTTTTGATTTCGCTATAAGTCCAACCATGACAACAAAGACCTTAGCACGAAAATCGGTTCGGTTTTGACAAAGTTATGGAAGCATGAAAATTTTGGAGAAATTTGCGTATCATGCATGAATATAGGATCACGCAAAATATGTCGAGAATTCAACTTTGGATTTTGCTATAAGGTGAAAGCTTTGGGTAAATTAGCGTTTCATGCATGAATATAGGGTCACGCAAAATATGTCGAGAATTCAATTTTTGATTTCGCTATAAGTCCAACCATGACAACAAAGACCTTAGCACGAAAATCGGTTCGGTTTTGACAAAGTTATGGAAGCATGAAAATTTTGGAGAAATTTGCGTATCATGCATGAATATAGGATCACGCAAAATATGTCGAGAATTCAACTTTGGATATTGCTATAAGGTGAAAGCTTTGGGTAAATTAGCGTTTCATGCATGAATATAGGGTCACGCAAAATATGTCGAGAATTCAATTTTTGATTTCGGTATAAGTCCAACCATGACAACAAAGACTCTAAGCACGAAAATCGGTTCGGTTTTGACAAAGTTATGGAAGCATGAAAATTTTGGAGAAATTTGCGTATCATGCATGAATATAGGATCACGCAAAATATGTCGAGAATTCAACTTTGGATTTTGCTATAAGGTGAAAGCTTTGGGTAAATTAGCGTTTCATGCATGAATATAGGGTCACGCAAAATATGTCGAGAATTCAATTTTTGATTTCGCTATAAGTCCAACCATGACAACAAAGACCTAAGCACGAAAATCGGTTCGATTTTGACAAAGTTATGGAAGCATGGAAATTTTGGAGAAATTTGCGTATCATGCATGAATATAGGATCACGCAAAATATGTCGAGAATTCAACTTTGGATATTGCTATAAGGTGAAAGCTTTGGGTAAATTAGCATTTCATGCATGAATATAGGGTCACGCAAAATATGTCGAGAATTCAATTTTTGATTTCGCTATAAGTCCAACCATGACAACAAAGACCTAAGCACGAAAATCGGTTCGATTTTGACAAAGTTATGGAAGCATGAAAATTTTGGAGAAATTTGCGTATCATGCATGAATATAGGATCACGCAAAATATGTCGAGAATTCAACTTTGGATATTGCAATAAGGTGAAAGCTTTGGGTAAATTAGCGTTTCATGCATGGATATAGTGTCACGCAAAATATGTCGAGAATTCAACTTTGGATATTGCAATAAGGTGAAAGCTTTGGGTAAATTATCGTTTCATGCATAAATATAGGGTCACGCAAAATATGTCGAGAATTCAATTTTTGATTTCGCTATAAGTCCAACCATGACAACAAAGACCTTAGCACGAAAATCGGTTCGGTTTTGACAAACTTATGGAAGCATGAAAATTTTGGAAAAATTTGCGTATCATGCATGAATATAGGATCACGCAAAATATGTCGAGAATTCAACTTTGGATTTTGTTATAAGGTGAAAGCTTTGGGTAAATTAGAGTTTCATGCATGAATATAGGATCACGCAAAATATGTCGAGAATTCAATTTTTGATTTCGCTATAAGTCCAACCTTGACAACAAAGACCTAAGCACGAAAATCGGATCGGTTTTGACAAACTTATGGAAGCATGGAAATTTTGGAGAAATTTGCGTATCATGCATGAATATAGGATCACGCAAAATATGTCGAGAATTCAACTTTGGATATTGCTATAAGTCCAACCATGACAACAAAGACCTTAGCACAAAAATCGGTTCGGTTTTGACAAAGTTATGGAAGCATGAAAATTTTGGAGAAATTTGCGTATCATGCATGAATATAGGATCACGCAAAATATGTCGAGAATTCAATTTTTGATTTCGCTATAAGTCCAACCATGACAACAAAGACCTAAGCACGAAAATCGGTTCGGTTTTGACAAAGTTATGGAAGCATGGAAATTTTGGAGAAATTTGCGTATCATGCATGAATATAGGATCACGCAAAATATGTCGAGAATTCAACTTTGGATATTGCTATAAGGTGAAAGCTTTGGGTAAATTAGCGTTTCATGCATGAAAATAGGGTCACGCAAAATATGTCGAGAATTCAATTTTGGATTTCGCTATAAGTCCAACCATGACAACAAAGACCTTAGCACGAAAATCGGTTTGGTTTTGACAAAGTTATGGAAGCATGAAAATTTTGGAGAAATTTGCGTGACATGCATGAATATAGGATCACGCAAAACATGTCGAGAATTTAACTTCGGATTTCGCTATAAGGTGAAAGCTTTGGGTAAATTAGCGTTTCATGCATGAATATAGTGTCACGCAAAATATGTCGAGAATTCAACTTTGGATATTGCAATAAGGTGAAAGCTTTGGGTAAGTTAGCGTTTCATGCATGAATATAGGGTCACGCAAAATATGTCGAGAATTAGATTTTGGATTTCGCTATAAGTCCAACCATGACAACAAAGACCTTAGCACGAAAATCGGTTCGGTTTTGACAAAGTTATGGAAGCATGAAAATTTTGGAGAAATTTGCGTATCATGCATGAATATAGGATCACGCAAAATATGTCGAGAATTCAACTTTGGATTTTGCTATAAGGTGAAAGCTTTGGGTAAATTAGCGTTTCATGCATGAATATAGGATCACGCAAAATATGTCGAGAATTCAATTTTGGATTTCGCTATAAGTCCAACCTTGACAACAAAGACCTAAGCACGAAAATCGGATCGGTTTTGACAAACTTATGGAAGCATGAAAATTTTGGAGAAATTTGCGTATCATGCATGAATATAGGGATCACGCAAAATATGTCGAGAATTCAACTTTGGATATTGCTATAAGGTGAAAGCTTTGGGTAAATTAGCGTTTCATGCATGAAAATAGGGTCACGCAAAATATGTCGAGAATTCAATTTTGGATTTCTGTATAAGTCCAACCATGGCAACAAAGTCTTTATGCACGAAAATCGGTTCGATTTTGACAAAGTTATGGAAGCATGAAAATTTTAGAGAAATTTGCGTATCATGCATGAATATAGGATCACGCAGAACATGTCGAGAATTTAACTTCGGATTTCGCTATAAGGTGAAAGCTTTGGGTAAATTAGCGTTTCATGCATGAATATAGTGTCACGCAAAATATGTCGAGAATTCAATTTTTGATTTCGCTATAAGTCCAACCTTGACAACAAAGACCTAAGCACGAAAATCGGTTCGATTTTGACAAAGTTATGGAAGCATGGAAATTTTGGAGAAATTTGCGTATCATGCATGAATATAGGATCACGCAAAATATGTCGAGAATTCAACTTTGGATATTGCTATAAGGTGAAAGCTTTGGGTAAATTAGCATTTCATGCATGAAAATAGGGTCACGCAAAATATGTCGAGAATTCAATTTTGGATTTCGCTATAAGTCCAACCATGACAACAAAGACCTAAGCACGAAAATCGGTTCGATTTTGACAAAGTTATGGAAGCATGAAAATTTTGGAGAAATTTGCGTATCATGCATGAATATAGGATCACGCAGAACATGTCGAGAATTTAACTTCGGATTTCGCTATAAGGTGAAAGCTTTGGGTAAATTAGCGTTTCATGCATGAATATAGTGTCACGCAAAATATGTCGAGAATTCAACTTTGGATATTGCAATAAGGTGAAAGCTTTGGGTAAATTATCGTTTCATGCATAAATATAGGGTCACGCAAAATATGTCGAGAATTCAATTTTTGATTTCGCTATAAGTCCAACCATGACAACAAAGACCTTAGCACGAAAATCGGTTCGGTTTTGACAAACTTATGGAAGCATGAAAATTTTGGAAAAATTTGCGTATCATGCATGAATATAGGATCACGCAAAATATGTCGAGAATTCAACTTTGGATTTTGTTATAAGGTGAAAGCTTTGGGTAAATTAGAGTTTCATGCATGAATATAGGATCACGCAAAATATGTCGAGAATTCAATTTTTGATTTCGCTATAAGTCCAACCTTGACAACAAAGACCTAAGCACGAAAATCGGATCGGTTTTGACAAACTTATGGAAGCATGGAAATTTTGGAGAAATTTGCGTATCATGCATGAATATAGGATCACGCAAAATATGTCGAGAATTCAACTTTGGATATTGCTATAAGTCCAACCATGACAACAAAGACCTTAGCACAAAAATCGGTTCGGTTTTGACAAAGTTATGGAAGCATGAAAATTTTGGAGAAATTTGCGTATCATGCATGAATATAGGATCACGCAAAATATGTCGAGAATTCAGTTTTTGATTTCGCTATAAGTCCAACCATGACAACAAAGACCATAGCACGAAAATCGGTTCGGTTTTGACAAAGTTATGGAAGCATGGAAATTTTGGAGAAATTTGCGTATCATGCATGAATATAGGATCACGCAAAATATGTCGAGAATTCAACTTTGGATATTGCTATAAGGTGAAAGCTTTGGGTAAATTAGCGTTTCATGCATGAAAATAGGGTCACGCAAAATATGTCGAGAATTCAATTTTGGATTTCGCTATAAGTCCAACCATGACAACAAAGACCTTAGCACGAAAATCGGTTTGGTTTTGACAAAGTTATGGAAGCATGAAAATTTTGGAGAAATTTGCGTGACATGCATGAATATAGGATCACGCAAAACATGTCGAGAATTTAACTTCGGATTTCGCTATAAGGTGAAAGCTTTGGGTAAATTAGCGTTTCATGCATGAATATAGTGTCACGCAAAATATGTCGAGAATTCAACTTTGGATATTGCAATAAGGTGAAAGCTTTGGGTAAGTTAGCGTTTCATGCATAAATAAAGGGTCACGCAAAATATGTCGAGAGTTCAATTTTTGATTTCGCTATAAGTCCAACCATGACAACAAAGACCTTAGCACGAAAATCGGTTCGGTTTTGACAAACTTATGGAAGCATGAAAATTTTGGAAAAATTTGCGTATCATGCATGAATATAGGATCACGCAAAATATGTCGAGAATTCAACTTTGGATATTGCTATAAGGTGAAAGCTTTGGGTAAATTAGCGTTTCATGCATGAATATAGGATCACGAAAAATATGTCGAGAATTCAATTTTTGATTTCGCTATAAGTCCAACCTTGACAACAAAGACCTAAGCACGAAAATCGGATCGGTTTTGACAAACTTATGGAAGCATGAAAATTTTGGAGAAATTTGCGTATCATGCATGAATATAGGATCACGCAAAATATGTCGAGAATTCAACTTTGGATAGTGCTATAAGGTGAAAGCTTTGGGTAAATTAGCGTTTCATGCATGAATATAGGGTCACGCAAAATATGTCGAGAATTCAATTTTGGATTTCGCTATAAGTCCAACCATGACAACAAAGACTTTATGCACGAAAATCGGTTCGGTTTTGACAAAGTTATGGAAGCATGAAAATTTTGGAGAAATTTGCGTATCATGCATGAATATAGGATCACGCAAAATATGTCGAGAATTCAACTTTGGATTTTGTTATAAGGTGAAAGCTTTGGCTAAATTAGCGTTTCATGCATGAATATAGGGTCACGCAAAATATGTCGAGAATTCAATTTTGGATTTCGCTATAAGTCCAACCATGACAACAAAGTCTTTATGCACGAAAATCGGTTCGGTTTTGACAAAGTTATGGAAGCATGAAAATTTTGGAGAAATTTGCGTATCATGCATGAATATAGGATCACGCAAAATATGTCGAGAATTCAACTTTGGATTTTGCTATAAGGTGAAAGCTTTGGGTAAATTAGCGTTTCATGCATGAATATAGGGTCACGCAAAATATGTCGAGAATTCAATTTTTGATTTCGCTATAAGTCCAACCTTGACAACAAAGACCTAAGCACGAAAATCGGTTCGGTTTTGACAAAGTTATGGAAGCATGAAAATTTTGGAGAAATTTGCGTATCATGCATGAATATAGGATCACGCAAAATATGTCGAGAATTCAACTTTGGATTTTGCTATAAGGTGAAACCTTTGGGTAAATTAGCGTTTCATGCATGAATATAGGGTCACGCAAAATATGTCGAGAATTCAATTTTTGATTTCGCTATAAGTCCAACCATGACAACAAAGACCTTAGCACGAAAATCGGTTCGGTTTTGACAAAGTTATGGAAGCATGAAAATTTTGGAGAAATTTGCGTATCATGCATGAATATAGGATCACGCAAAATATGTCGAGAATTCAACTTTGGATTTTGCTATAAGGTGAAAGCTTTGGGTAAATTAGCGTTTCATGCATGAATATAGGGTCACGCAAAATATGTCGAGAATTCAATTTTTGATTTCGCTATAAGTCCAACCATGACAACAAAGACCTTAGCACGAAAATCGGTTCGGTTTTGACAAAGTTATGGAAGCATGAAAATTTTGGAGAAATTTGCGTATCATGCATGAATATAGGATCACGCAAAATATGTCGAGAATTCAACTTTGATATTTGCTATAAGGTGAAAGCTTTGGGTAAATTAGCGTTTCATGCATGAATATAGGGTCACGCAAAATATGTCGAGAATTCAATTTTTGATTTCGCTATAAGTCCAACCATGACAACAAAGACCTTAGCACGAAAATCGGTTCGGTTTTGACAAACTTATGGAAGCATGAAAATTTTGGAGAAATTTGCGTATCATGCATGAATATAGGATCACGCAAAATATGTCGAGAATTCAACTTTGGATATTGCTATAAGGTGAAAGCTTTGGGTAAATTAGCGTTTCATGCATGAATATAGGATCACGCAAAATATGTCGAGAATTCAATTTTTGATTTCGCTATAAGTCCAACCATGACAACAAAGACCTAAGCACGAAAATCGGATCGGTTTTGACAAACTTATGGAAGCATGAAAATTTTGGAGAAATTTGCGTATCATGCATGAATATAGGATCACGCAAAATATGTCGAGAATTCAACTTTGGATATTGCTATAAGGTGAAAGCTTTGGGTAAATTAGCGTTTCATGCATGAATATAGGGTCACGCAAAATATGTCGAGAATTCAATTTTGGATTTCGCTATAAGTCCAACCATGACAACAAAGACCTTATGCACGAAAATCGGTTCGGTTTTGACAAAGTTATGGAAGCATGAAAATTTTGGAGAAATTTGCGTATCATGCATGAATATAGGATCACGCAAAATATGTCGAGAATTCAACTTTGGATTTTGCTATAAGGTGAAAGCTTTGGGTAAATTAGCGTTTCATGCATGAATATAGGATCACGCAAAATATGTCGAGAATTCAATTTTTGATTTCGCTATAAGTCCAACCATGACAACAAAGACCTTAGCACGAAAATCGGTTCGGTTTTGACAAAGTTATGGAAGCATGAAAATTTTGGAGAAATTTGCGTATCATGCATGAATATAGGATCACGCAAAATATGTCGAGAATTCAACTTTGGATATTGCTATAAGGTGAAAGCTTTGGGTAAATTAGCGTTTCATGCATGAATATAGGGTCACGCAAAATATGTCGAGAATTCAATTTTTGATTTCGCTATAAGTCCAACCATGGCAACAAAGACTTTATGCACGAAAATCGGTTCGGTTTTGACAAAGTTATGGAAGCATGAAAATTTTGGAGAAATTTGCGTATCATGCATGAATATAGGATCACGCAAAATATGTCGAGAATTCAACTTTGGATTTTGCTATAAGGTGAAAGCTTTGGGTAAATTAGCGTTTCATGCATGAATATAGGGTCACGCAAAATATGTCGAGAATTCAATTTTTGATTTCGCTATAAGTCCAACCATGACAACAAAGACCTTAGCACGAAAATCGGTTCGGTTTTGACAAAGTTATGGAAGCATGAAAATTTTGGAGAAATTTGCGTATCATGCATGAATATAGGATCACGCAAAATATGTCGAGAATTCAACTTTGGATTTTGCTATAAGGTGAAAGCTTTGGGTAAATTAGCGTTTCATGCATGAATATAGGGTCACGCAAAATATGTCGAGAATTCAATTTTTGATTTCGCTATAAGTCCAACCATGACAACAAAGACCTTAGCACGAAAATCGGTTCGGTTTTGACAAAGTTATGGAAGCATGAAAATTTTGGAGAAATTTGCGTATCATGCATGAATATAGGATCACGCAAAATATGTCGAGAATTCAACTTTGGATTTTGCTATAAGGTGAAAGCTTTGGGTAAATTAGCGTTTCATGCATGAATATAGGGTCACGCAAAATATGTCGAGAATTCAATTTTTGATTTCGCTATAAGTCCAACCATGACAACAAAGACCTTAGCACGAAAATCGGTTCGGTTTTGACAAAGTTATGGAAGCATGAAAATTTTGGAGAAATTTGCGTATCATGCATGAATATAGGATCACGCAAAATATGTCGAGAATTCAACTTTGGATATTTGCTATAAGGTGAAAGCTTTGGGTAAATTAGCGTTTCATGCATGAATATAGGGTCACGCAAAATATGTCGAGAATTCAATTTTTGATTTCGCTATAAGTCCAACCATGACAACAAAGACCTTAGCACGAAAATCGGTTCGGTTTTGACAAAGTTATGGAAGCATGAAAATTTTGGAGAAATTTGCGTATCATGCATGAATATAGGATCACGCAAAATATGTCGAGAATTCAACTTTGGATATTGCTATAAGGTGAAAGCTTTGGGTAAATTAGCGTTTCATGCATGAATATAGGGTCACGCAAAATATGTCGAGAATTCAATTTTGGATTTCTGCTATAAGTCCAACCATGGCAACAAAGTCTTTATGCACGAAAATCGGTTCGATTTTGACAAAGTTATGGAAGCATGAAAATTTTGGAGAAATTTGCGTATCATGCATGAATATAGGATCACGCAAAATATGTCGAGAATTCAACTTTGGATTTTGCTATAAGGTGAAAGCTTTGGGTAAATTAGCGTTTCATGCATGAATATAGGGATCACGCAAAATATGTCGAGAATTCAATTTTTGATTTCGCTATAAGTCCAACCATGACAACAAAGACCTTAGCACGAAAATCGGTTCGGTTTTGACAAAGTTATGGAAGCATGGAAATTTTGGAGAAATTTGCGTATCATGCATGAATATAGGATCACGCAAAATATGTCGAGAATTCAACTTTGGATATTGCTATAAGGTGAAAGCTTTGGGTAGATTAGCGTTTCATGCATGAATATAGGGTCACGCAAAATATGTCGAGAATTCAATTTTTGATTTCGCTATAAGTCCAACCATGACAACAAAGACCTAAGCACGAAAATCGGATCGGTTTTGACAAACTTATGGAAGCATGAAAATTTTGGAGAAATTTGCGTATCATGCATGAATATAGGATCACGCAAAATATGTCGAGAATTCAACTTTGGATATTGCTATAAGGTGAAAGCTTTGGGTAAATTAGCGTTTCATGCATGAATATAGGGTCACGCAAAATATGTCGAGAATTCAATTTTGGATTTCTGTATAAGTCCAACCATGGCAACAAAGTCTTTATGCACGAAAATCGGTTCGATTTTGACAAAGTTATGGAAGCATGAAAATTTTGGAGAAATTTGCGTATCATGCATGAATATACGGATCACGCAAAATATGTCGAGAATTCAATTTTTGATTTCGCTATAAGTCCAACCATGACAACAAAGACCATAGCACGAAAATCGGTTCGGTTTTGACAAAGTTATGGAAGCATGGAAATTTTGGAGAAATTTGCGTATCATGCATGAATATAGGATCACGAAAAATATGTCGAGAATTCAACTTTGGATATTGCTATGCGGTGAAAGCTTTGGGTAAATTAGCGTTTCATGCATGAATATAGGGTCACGCAAAATATGTCGAGAATTCAATTTTTGATTTCGCTATAAGTCCAACCATGACAACAAAGACTTTAGCAGGAAAATCGGATCGGTTTTGACAAAGTTATGGAAGCATGAAAATTTTGGAGAAATTTGCGTATCATGCATGAATATAGGATCACGCAAAATATGTCGAGAATTCAACTTTGGATTTTGCTATGAGGTGAAAACTTTGGGTAAATTAGCGTTTCATGCATGAATAGGGTCACGCAAAATATGTCGAGAATTCCATTTTTGATTTCGCTATAAGTCCAACCATGACAACAAAGACCTTAGCACAAAAATCGGTTCGGTTTTGACAAAGTTATGGAAGCATGAAAATTTTGGAGAAATTTGCGTATCATGCATGAATATAGGATCACGCAAAATATGTCGAGAATTCAACTTTGGATATTGCTATAAGGTGAAAGCTTTGGGTAAATTAGCGTTTCATGCATGAAAATAGGGTCACGCAAAATATGTCGAGAATTCAATTTTGGATTTCTGTATAAGTCCAACCATGGCAATAAAGTCTTTATGCACGAAAATCGGTTCGATTTTGACAAGGTTATGGAAGCATGAAAATTTTGGAGAAATTTGCGTATAATGCATGAATATAGGGATCACGCAAAATATGTCGAGATTTCAATTTTTGATTTCGCTATAAGTCCAACCATGACAACAAAGACCATAGCACAAAAATCGGTTCGGTTTTGACAAAGTTATGGAAGCATGAAAATTTTGGAGAAATTTGCGTATCATGCATGAATATAGGATCACGCAAAATATGTCGAGAATTCAACATTGAACATTTGCTATAAGGTGAAAGCTTTGGGTAAATTAGCGTTTCATGCATGATATAGGGTCACACAAAATATGTCGAGAATTCAATTTTTGATTTCGCTATAAGTCCAACCATGACAACAAAGACCTTAGCACGAAAATCGGTTCGGTTTTGACAAACTTATGGAAGCATGAAAATTTTAGAGAAATTTGCGTATCATGCATGAATATAGGATCACGCAAAATATGTCGAGAATTCAACTTTGGATTTTGCTATGAGGTGAAAGCTTTGGGTAAATTACCGTTTCATGCATGAATATTGGATCACGCAAAATATGTCGAGAATTCAATTTTTGATTTCGCTATAAGTCCAACCATGACAACAAAGACCTAAGCACGAAAATCGGATCGGTTTTGACAAACTTATGGAAGCATGAAAATATTGGAGAAATTTGCGTATCATGCATGAATATAGGATCACGCAAAATATGTCGAGAATTCAACTTTGGATATTGCTATAAGGTGAAAGCTTTGGGTAAATTAGCGTTTCATGCATGAATATAGGGTCACGCAAAATATGTCGAGAATTCAATTTTGGATTTCTGTATAAGTCCAACCATGGCAACAAAGTCTTTATGCACGAAAATCGGTTCGATTTTGACAAAGTTATGGAAGCATGAAAATTTTGGAGAAATTTGCGTATCATGCATGAATATAGGGATCACGCAAAATATGTCGAGAATTCAATTTTTGATTTCGCTATAAGTCCAACCATGACAACAAAGACCTTAGCACGAAAATCGGTTCGGTTTTGTCAAAGTTATGGAAGCATGGAAATTTTGGAGAAATTTGCGTATCATGCATGAATATAGGATCACGAAAAATATGTCGAGAATTCAACTTTGGATATTGCTATGCGGTGAAAGCTTTGGGTAAATTAGCGTTTCATGCATGAATATAGGGTCACGCAAAATATGTCGAGAATTCAATTTTTGATTTCGCTATAAGTCCAACCATGACAACAAAGACTTTACCAGGAAAATCGGATCGGTTTTGACAAAGTTATGGAGGCATGAAAATTTTGGAGAAATTTGCGTATCATGTATGAATATAGGATCACGCAAAATATGTCGAGAATTCAACTATGGATTTTGCTATGAGGTGAAAACTTTGGGTAAATTAGCGTTTCATGCATGAATAGGGTCACGCAAAATATGTCGAGAATTCCATTTTTGATTTCGCTATAAGTCCAAGCATGACAACAAAGACCTTAGCACAAAAATCGGTTCGGTTTTGACAAAGTTATGGAAGCATGAAAATTTTGGAGAAATTTGCGTATCATGCATGAGTATAGGATCACGCAAAATATGTCGAGAATTCAACTTTGGATATTGCTATAAGGTGAAAGCTTTGGGTAAATTAGCGTTTCATGCATGAAAATAGGGTCACGCAAAATATGTCGAGAATTCAATTTTGGATTTCTGTATAAGTCCAACCATGGCAATAAAGTCTTTATGCACGAAAATCGGTTCGATTTTGACAAGGTTATGGAAGCATGAAAATTTTGGAGAAATTTGCGTATCATGCATGAATATAGGGATCACGCAAAATATGTCGAGATTTCAATTTTTGATTTCGCTATAAGTCCAACCATGACAACAAAGACCTTAGCACGAAAATCGGTTCGGTTTTGTCAAAGTTATGGAAGCATGGAAATTTTGGAGAAATTTGCGTATCATGCATGAATATAGGATCACGCAAAATATGTCGAGAATTCAACTTTGAATTTTGCTATGAGGTGAAAACTTTGGGTAAATTAGCGTTTCATGCATGAATATAGGGTCACGCAAAATATGTCGAGAATTCCATTTTTGATTTCGCTATAAGTCCAACCATGACAACAAAGACCTTAGCACGAAAATCGGTTCGGTTTTGACAAACTTATGGAAGCATGAAAATTTTGGAGAAATTTGCGTATCATGCATGAATATAGGATCACGCAAAATATGTCGAGAATTCAACTATGGATTTTGCTATAAGTCCAACCATGACAACAAAGACCTTAGCACGAAAATCGGTTCAGTTTTGACAAAGTTATGGAAGCATGAAAATTTTAGAGAAATTTGCGTATCATGCATGAATATAGGATCACGCAAAATATCTCGAGAATTCAACTTTGGATTTTGCTATGCGGTGAAAGCTTTGGGTAAATTAGCGTTTCATGCATGAATATAGGATCACGCAAAATATGTCGAGAATTCAATTTTTGATTTCGCTATAAGTCCAACCATGACAACAAAGACCTTAGCACGAAAATCGGTTCGGTTTTGACAAAGTTATGGAAGCATGAAAATTTTGGAGAAATTTGCGTATCATGCATGAATATAGGATCACGCAAAATATGTCGAGAATTCAACTTTGGATTTTGTTATAAGGTGAAAGCTTTGGGTAAATTACCGTTTCATGCATGAATATTGGATCACGCAAAATATGTCGAGAATTCAATTTTTGATTTCGCTATAAGTCCAACCATGACAACAAAGACCTTAGCACGAAAATCGGTTCGGTTTTGTCAAAGTTATGGAAGCATGGAAATTTTGGAGAAATTTGCGTATCATGCATGAATATAGGATCACGCAAAATATGTCGAGAATTCAACTTTGGATATTGCTATAAGGTGAAAGCTTTGGGTAAATTAGCGTTTCATGCATGAATATAGGGTCACGCAAAATATGTCGAGAATTCAATTTTGGATTTCTGTATAAGTCCAACCATGGCAACAAAGTCTTTATGCACGAAAATCGGTTCGATTTTGACAAAGTTATGGAAGCATGAAAATTTTGGAGAAATTTGCGTATCATGCATGAATATAGGGATCACGCAAAATATGTCGAGAATTCAATTTTTGATTTCGGTATAAGTCCAACCATGACAACAAAGACCTTAGCACGAAAATCGGTTCGGTTTTGTCAAAGTTATGGAAGCATGGAAATTTTGGAGAAATTTGCGTATCATGCATGAATATAGGATCACGAAAAATATGTCGAGAATTCAACTTTGGATTTTGCTATGAGGTGAAAACTTTGGGTAAATTAGCGTTTCATGCATGAATATAGGGTCACGCAAAATATGTCGAGAATTCCATTTTTGATTTCGCTATAAGTCCAACCATGACAACAAAGACCTTAGCACGAAAATCGGTTCGGTTTTGACAAACTTATGGAAGCTTGAAAATTTTGGAGAAATTTGCGTATCATGCATGAATATAGGATCACGCAAAATATGTCGAGAATTCAACTATGGATTTTGCTATAAGTCCAACCATGACAACAAAGACCTTAGCACGAAAATCGGTTCAGTTTTGACAAAGTTATGGAAGCATGAAAATTTTAGAGAAATTTGCGTATCATGCATGAATATAGGATCACGCAAAATATCTCGAGAATTCAACTTTGGATTTTGCTATGCGGTGAAAGCTTTGGGTAAATTAGCGTTTCATGCATGAATATAGGGTCACGCAAAATATGTCGAGAATTCAATTTTTGATTTCGCTATAAGTCCAACCATGACAACAAAGACCTAAGCACGAAAATCGGATCGGTTTTGACAAACTTATGGAAGCATGAAAATATTGGAGAAATTTGCGTATCATGCATGAATATAGGATCACGCAAAATATGTCGAGAATTCAACTTTGGATATTGCTATAAGGTGAAAGCTTTGGGTAAATTAGCTTTTCATGCATGAATATAGGGTCACGCAAAATATGTCGAGAATTCATATTTTGGATTTCTGTATAAGTCCAACCATGGCAACAAAGTCTTTATGCACGAAAATCGGTTCGATTTTGACAAAGTTATGGAAGCATGAAAATTTTGGAGAAATTTGCGTATCATGCATGAATATACGGATCACGCAAAATATGTCGAGAATTCAATTTTTGATTTCGCTATAAGTCCAACCATGACAACAAAGACCTTAGCACGAAAATCGGTTCGGTTTTGTCAAAGTTATGGAAGCATGGAAATTTTGGAGAAATTTGCGTATCATGCATGAATATAGGATCACGAAAAATATGTCGAGAATTCAACTTTGGATATTGCTATGAGGTGAAAGCTTTGGGTAAATTAGCGTTTCATGCATGAATATAGGGTCACGCAAAATATGTCGAGAATTCAATTTTTGATTTCGCTATAAGTCCAACCATGACAACAAAGACTTTAGCACGAAAATCGGTTCGGTTTTGACAAAGTTATGGAAGCATGAAAATTTTGGAGAAATTTGCGTATCATGTATGAATATAGGATCACGCAAAATATGTCGAGAATTCAACTTGGATTTTGCTATGAGGTGAAAACTTTGGGTAATTACCGTTTCTGCTGAATAGGGTCACGCAAAATATGTCGAGAATTCCATTTTTGATTTCGCTATAAGTCCAACCATGACAACAAAGACCTTAGCACGAAAATCGGTTCGGTTTTGACAAAGTTATGGAAGCATGAAAATTTTGGAGAAATTTGCGTATCATGCATGAATATAGGGATCACGCAAAATATGTCGAGAATTCAATTTTTGATTTCGCTATAAGTCCAACCATGACAACAAAGACCTTAGCACGAAAATCGGTTCGGTTTTGTCAAAGTTATGGAAGCATGGAAATTTTGGAGAAATTTGCGTATCATGCATGAATATAGGATCACGCAAAATATGTCGAGAATTCAACTTTGGATTTTGTTATGAGGTGAAAGCTTTGGGTAAATTAGCGTTTCATGCATGAATATAGGATCACGCAAAATATGTCGAGAATTCAATTTTTGATTTCGCTATAAGTCCAACCATGACAACAAAGACCTAAGCACGAAAATCGGATCGGTTTTGACAAACTTATGGAAGCATGAAAATATTGGAGAAATTTGCGTATCATGCATGAATATAGGATCACGCAAAATATGTCGAGAATTCAACTTTGGATATTGCTATAAGGTGAAAGCTTTGGGTAAATTAGCGTTTCATGCATGAATATAGGGTCACGCAAAATATGTCGAGAATTCAATTTTGGATTTCTGTATAAGTCCAACCATGGCAACAAAGTCTTTATGCACGAAAATCGGTTCGATTTTGACAAAGTTATGGAAGCATGAAAATTTTGGAGAAATTTGCGTATCATGCATGAATATAGGGATCACGCAAAATATGTCGAGAATTCAATTTTTGATTTCGCTATAAGTCCAACCATGACAACAAAGACCTTAGCACGAAAATCGGTTCGGTTTTGACAAAGTTATGGAAGCATGAAAATTTTGGAGAAATTTGCGTATCATGCATGAATATAGGATCACGCAAAATATGTCGAGAATTCAACTTTGGATTTTGCTATGCGGTGAAAGCTTTGGGTAAATTAGCGTTTCATGCATGAATATAGGGTCACGCAAAATATGTCGAGAATTCAATTTTTGATTTCGCTATAAGTCCAACCATGACAACAAAGACCTTAGCACGAAAATCGGTTCGGTTTTGACAAACTTATGGAAGCATGAAAATTTTGGAGAAATTTGCGTATCATGCATGAATATAGGATCACGCAAAATATGTCGAGAATTCAACTTTGGATATTGCTATAAGGTGAAAGCTTTGGGAAATTAGCGTTTCATGCATGAATATAGGGTCACGCAAAATATGTCGAGAATTCATATTTTGGATTTCTGTATAAGTCCAACCATGGCAACAAAGTCTTTATGCACGAAAATCGGTTCGGTTTTGACAAAGTTATGGAAGCATGAAAATTTTGGAGAAATTTGCGTATCATGCATGAATATACGGATCACGCAAAATATGTCGAGAATTCAATTTTTGATTTCGCTATAAGTCCAACCATGACAACAAAGACCTTAGCACGAAAATCGGTTCGGTTTTGTCAAAGTTATGGAAGCATGGAAATTTTGGAGAAATTTGCGTATCATGCATGAATATAGGATCACGAAAAATATGTCGAGAATTCAACTTTGGATTTTGCTATGCGGTGAAAGCTTTGGGTAAATTAGCGTTTCATGCATGAATATAGGGTCACGCAAAATATGTCGAGAATTCAATTTTTGATTTCGCTATAAGTCCAACCATGACAACAAAGACTTTACCAGGAAAATCGGATCGGTTTTGACAAAGTTATGGAGGCATGAAAATTTTGGAGAAATTTGCGTATCATGTATGAATATAGGATCACGCAAAATATGTCGAGAATTCAACTATGGATTTTGCTATGAGGTGAAAACTTTGGGTAAATTACCGTTTCATGCATGAATAGGGTCACGCAAAATATGTCGAGAATTCCATTTTTGATTTCGCTATAAGTCCAACCATGACAACAAAGACCTTAGCACAAAAATTGGTTCGATTTTGACAAAGTTATGGAAGCATGAAAATTTTGGAGAAATTTGCGTATCATGCATGAATATAGGGATCACGCAAAATATGTCGAGAATTCAATTTTTGATTTCGCTATAAGTCCAACCATGACAACAAAGACCTTAGCACGAAAATCGGTTCGGTTTTGTCAAAGTTATGGAAGCATGGAAATTTTGGAGAAATTTGCGTATCATGCATGAATATAGGATCACGAAAAATATGTCGAGAATTCAACTTTGGATATTGCTATGCGGTGAAAGCTTTGGGTAAATTAGCGTTTCATGCATGAATATAGGGTCACGCAAAATATGTCGAGAATTCAATTTTTGATTTCGCTATAAGTCCAACCATGACAACAAAGACCTAAGCACGAAAATCGGATCGGTTTTGACAAACTTATGGAAGCATGAAAATATTGGAGAAATTTGCGTATCATGCATGAATATAGGATCACGCAAAATATGTCGAGAATTCAACTTTGGATATTGCTATAAGGTGAAAGCTTTGGAAAGCTTTTCATGCATGAATATAGGGTCACGCAAAATATGTCGAGAATTCATATTTTGGATTTCTGTATAAGTCCAACCATGGCAACAAAGTCTTTATGCACGAAAATCGGTTCGATTTTGACAAAGTTATGGAAGCATGAAAATTTTGGAGAAATTTGCGTATCATGCATGAATATACGGATCACGCAAAATATGTCGAGAATTCAATTTTTGATTTCGCTATAAGTCCAACCATGACAACAAAGACTTTACCAGGAAAATCGGATCGGTTTTGACAAAGTTATGGAGGCATGAAAATTTTGGAGAAATTTGCGTATCATGTATGAATATAGGATCACGCAAAATATGTCGAGAATTCAACTATGGATTTTGCTATGAGGTGAAAACTTTGGGTAAATTAGCGTTTCTTGCATGAATAGGGTCACGCAAAATATGTCGAGAATTCAATTTTTGATTTCGCTATAAGTCCAACCATGACAACAAAGACCTTAGCACGAAAATCGGTTCGGTTTTGACAAACTTATGGAAGCTTGAAAATTTTGGCGAAATTTGCGTATCATGCATGAATATAGGATCACGCAAAATATGTCGAGAATTCAACTATGGATTTTGCTATAAGTCCAACCATGACAACAAAGACCTTAGCACGAAAATCGGTTCAGTTTTGACAAAGTTATGGAAGCATGAAAATTTTAGAGAAATTTGCGTATCATGCATGAATATAGGATCACGCAAAATATCTCGAGAATTCAACTTTGGATTTTGCTATGCGGTGAAAGCTTTGGGTAAATTAGCGTTTCATGCATGAATATAGGGTCACGCAAAATATGTCGAGAATTCAATTTTTGATTTCGCTATAAGTCCAACCATGACAACAAAGACCTAAGCACGAAAATCGGATCGGTTTTGACAAACTTATGGAAGCATGAAAATATTGGAGAAATTTGCGTATCATGCATGAATATAGGATCACGCAAAATATGTCGAGAATTCAACTTTGGATATTGCTATAAGGTGAAAGCTTTGGAAAGCTTTTCATGCATGAATATAGGGTCACGCAAAATATGTCGAGAATTCATATTTTGGATTTCTGTATAAGTCCAACCATGGCAACAAAGTCTTTATGCACGAAAATCGGTTCGATTTTGACAAAGTTATGGAAGCATGAAAATTTTGGAGAAATTTGCGTATCATGCATGAATATACGGATCACGCAAAATATGTCGAGAATTCAATTTTTGATTTCGCTATAAGTCCAACCATGACAACAAAGACCTTAGCACGAAAATCGGTTCGGTTTTGTCAAAGTTATGGAAGCATGGAAATTTTGGAGAAATTTGCGTATCATGCATGAATATAGGATCACGAAAAATATGTCGAGAATTCAACTTTGGATATTGCTATGCGGTGAAAGCTTTGGGTAAATTAGCGTTTCATGCATGAATATAGGGTCACGCAAAATATGTCGAGAATTCAATTTTTGATTTCGCTATAAGTCCAACCATGACAACAAAGACTTTACCAGGAAAATCGGATCGGTTTTGACAAAGTTATGGAGGCATGAAAATTTTGGAGAAATTTGCGTATCATGTATGAATATAGGATCACGCAAAATATGTCGAGAATTCAACTATGGATTTTGCTATGAGGTGAAAACTTTGGGTAAATTAGCGTTTCATGCATGAATAGGGTCACGCAAAATATGTCGAGAATTCCATTTTTGATTTCGCTATAAGTCCAAGCATGACAACAAAGACCTTAGCACAAAAATCGGTTCGATTTTGACAAAGTTATGGAAGCATGAAAATTTTGGAGAAATTTGCGTATCATGCATGAATATAGGGATCACGCAAAATATGTCGAGAATTCAATTTTTGATTTCGCTATAAGTCCAACCATGACAACAAAGACCTTAGCACGAAAATCGGTTCGGTTTTGTCAAAGTTATGGAAGCATGGAAATTTTGGAGAAATTTGCGTATCATGCATGAATATAGGATCACGAAAAATATGTCGAGAATTCAACTTTGGATATTGCTATGCGGTGAAAGCTTTGGGTAAATTAGCGTTTCATGCATGAATATAGGGTCACGCAAAATATGTCGAGAATTCAATTTTTGATTTCGCTATAAGTCCAACCATGACAACAAAGACCTAAGCACGAAAATCGGATCGGTTTTGACAAACTTATGGAAGCATGAAAATATTGGAGAAATTTGCGTATCATGCATGAATATAGGATCACGCAAAATATGTCGAGAATTCAACTTTGGATATTGCTATAAGGTGAAAGCTTTGGAAAGCTTTTCATGCATGAATATAGGGTCACGCAAAATATGTCGAGAATTCATATTTTGGATTTCTGTATAAGTCCAACCATGGCAACAAAGTCTTTATGCACGAAAATCGGTTCGATTTTGACAAAGTTATGGAAGCATGAAAATTTTGGAGAAATTTGCGTATCATGCATGAATATACGGATCACGCAAAATATGTCGAGAATTCAATTTTTGATTTCGCTATAAGTCCAACCATGACAACAAAGACTTTACCAGGAAAATCGGATCGGTTTTGACAAAGTTATGGAGGCATGAAAATTTTGGAGAAATTTGCGTATCATGTATGAATATAGGATCACGCAAAATATGTCGAGAATTCAACTATGGATTTTGCTATGAGGTGAAAACTTTGGGTAAATTAGCGTTTCTTGCATGAATAGGGTCACGCAAAATATGTCGAGAATTCCATTTTTGATTTCGCTATAAGTCCAAGCATGACAACAAAGACCTTAGCACAAAAATCGGTTCGGTTTTGACAAAGTTATGGAAGCATGAAAATTTTGGAGAAATTTGCGTATCATGCATGAGTATAGGATCACGCAAAATATGTCGAGAATTCAACTTTGGATATTGCTATAAGGTGAAAGCTTTGGGTAAATTAGCGTTTCATGCATGAAAATAGGGTCACGCAAAATATGTCGAGAATTCAATTTTAGATTTCTGTATAAGTCCAACCATGGCAATAAAGTCTTTATGCACGAAAATCGGTTCGATTTTGACAAGGTTATGCAAGCATGAAAATTTTGGAGAAATTTGCGTATCATGCATGAATATAGGGATCACGCAAAATATGTCGAGAATTCAATTTTGGATTTCGCTATAAGTCCAACCATGACAACAAAGACCTTAGCACGAAAATCGGTTCGGCTTTGTCAAAGTTATGGAAGCATGGAAATTTTGGAGAAATTTGCGTATCATGCATGAATATAGGATCACGCAAAATATATCGAGAATTCAACTTTGGATTTTGCTATGAGGTGAAAGATTTGGGTAAATTAGCGTTTCATGCATGAATATAGGGTCACGCAAAATATGTCAAGAATTCCATTTTTGATTTCGCTATAAGTCCAACCATGACAACAAAGACCTTAGCACGAAAATCGGTTCGGTTTTGACAAACTTATGGAAGCATGAAAATTTTGGAGAAATTTGCGTATCATGCATGAATATAGGATCACGCAAAATATGTCGAGAATTTCATTTTCGATTTCGCTATAAGTCCAACCATGACAACAAAGACCTTAGCACGAAAATCGGTTCAGTTTTGACAAAGTTATGGAAGCATGAAAATTTTAGAGAAATTTGCGTATCATGCATGAATATAGGATCACGCAAAATATCTCGAGAATTCAACTTTGGATTTTGCTATGCGGTGAAAGCTTTGGGTAAATTAGCGTTTCATGCATGAATAGGATCACGCAAAATATGTCGAGAATTCAATTTTTGATTTCGCTATAAGCCCAACCATGACAACAAAGACCTTAGCACGAAAATCGGTTCGGTTTTGACAAACTTATGGAAGCATGAAAATTTTGGAAAAATTTGCGTATCATGCATGAATATAGGATCACGCAAAATATGTCGAGAATTCAACTTTGGATTTTGTTATAAGGTGAAAGCTTTGGGTAAATTACCGTTTCATGCATGAATATTGGATCACGCAAAATATGCCGAGAATTCAATTTTTGATTTCGCTATAAGTCCAACCTTGACAACAAAGACCTAAGCACGAAAATCGGATCGGTTTTGACAAACTTATGGAAGCATGAAAATATTGGAGAAATTTGCGTATCATGCATGAATATAGGGTCACGCAAAATATGTCGAGAATTCAATTTTGGATTTCTGTATAAGTCCAACCATGGCAACAAAGTCTTTATGCACGAAAATCGGTTCGATTTTGACAAAGTTATGGAAGCAGGAAAATTTTGGAGAAATTTGCGTATCATGCATGAATATAGGGATCACGCAAAATATGTCGAGAATTCAATTTTTGATTTCGCTATAAGTCCAACCATGACAACAAAGACCTTAGCACAAAAATCGGTTCGGTTTTGACAAAGTTATGGAAGCATGAAAATTTTGGAGAAATTTGCGTATCATGCATGAGTATAGGATCACGCAAAATATGTCGAGAATTCAACTTTGGATATTGCAATAAGGTGAAAGCTTTGGGTAAATTAGCGTTTCATGCATGAATATAGGGTCACGCAAAATATGTCGAGAATTCCATTTTTGATTTCGCTATAAGTCCAAGCATGACAACAAAGACCTTAGCACAAAAATCGGTTCGGTTTTGACAAAGTTATGGAAGCATGAAAATTTTGGAGAAATTTGCGTATCATGCATGAGTATAGGATCACGCAAAATATGTCGAGAATTCAACTTTGGATATTGCAATAAGGTGAAAGCTTTGGGTAAATTAGCGTTTCATGCATGGATATAGGGTCACGCAAAATATGTCGAGAATTCAATTTTTGATTTCGCTATAAGTCCAACCATGACAACAAAGACCTAAGCACGAAAATCGGATCGGTTTTGACAAACTTATGGAAGCATGAAAATATTGGAGAAATTTGCGTATCATGCATGAATATAGGATCACGCAAAATATGTCGAGAATTCAACTTTGGATATTGCTATAAGGTGAAAGCTTTGGAAAGCTTTTCATGCATGAATATAGGGTCACGCAAAATATGTCGAGAATTCATATTTTGGATTTCTGTATAAGTCCAACCATGGCAACAAAGTCTTTATGCACGAAAATCGGTTCGATTTTGACAAAGTTATGGAAGCATGAAAATTTTGGAGAAATTTGCGTATCATGCATGAATATACGGATCACGCAAAATATGTCGAGAATTCAATTTTTGATTTCGCTATAAGTCCAACCATGACAACAAAGACTTTACCAGGAAAATCGGATCGGTTTTGACAAAGTTATGGAGGCATGAAAATTTTGGAGAAATTTGCGTATCATGTATGAATATAGGATCACGCAAAATATGTCGAGAATTCAACTATGGATTTTGCTATGAGGTGAAAACTTTGGGTAAATTAGCGTTTCTTGCATGAATAGGGTCACGCAAAATATGTCGAGAATTCCATTTTTGATTTCGCTATAAGTCCAAGCATGACAACAAAGACCTTAGCACAAAAATCGGTTCGGTTTTGACAAAGTTATGGAAGCATGAAAATTTTGGAGAAATTTGCGTATCATGCATGAGTATAGGATCACGCAAAATATGTCGAGAATTCAACTTTGGATATTGCTATAAGGTGAAAGCTTTGGGTAAATTAGCGTTTCATGCATGAAAATAGGGTCACGCAAAATATGTCGAGAATTCAATTTTAGATTTCTGTATAAGTCCAACCATGGCAATAAAGTCTTTATGCACGAAAATCGGTTCGATTTTGACAAGGTTATGCAAGCATGAAAATTTTGGAGAAATTTGCGTATCATGCATGAATATAGGGATCACGCAAAATATGTCGAGAATTCAATTTTGGATTTCGCTATAAGTCCAACCATGACAACAAAGACCTTAGCACGAAAATCGGTTCGGCTTTGTCAAAGTTATGGAAGCATGGAAATTTTGGAGAAATTTGCGTATCATGCATGAATATAGGATCACGCAAAATATATCGAGAATTCAACTTTGGATTTTGCTATGAGGTGAAAGATTTGGGTAAATTAGCGTTTCATGCATGAATATAGGGTCACGCAAAATATGTCAAGAATTCCATTTTTGATTTCGCTATAAGTCCAACCATGACAACAAAGACCTTAGCACGAAAATCGGTTCGGTTTTGACAAACTTATGGAAGCATGAAAATTTTGGAGAAATTTGCGTATCATGCATGAATATAGGATCACGCAAAATATGTCGAGAATTTCATTTTCGATTTCGCTATAAGTCCAACCATGACAACAAAGACCTTAGCACGAAAATCGGTTCAGTTTTGACAAAGTTATGGAAGCATGAAAATTTTAGAGAAATTTGCGTATCATGCATGAATATAGGATCACGCAAAATATCTCGAGAATTCAACTTTGGATTTTGCTATGCGGTGAAAGCTTTGGGTAAATTAGCGTTTCATGCATGAATAGGATCACGCAAAATATGTCGAGAATTCAATTTTTGATTTCGCTATAAGCCCAACCATGACAACAAAGACCTTAGCACGAAAATCGGTTCGGTTTTGACAAACTTATGGAAGCATGAAAATTTTGGAGAAATTTGCGTATCATGCATGAATATAGGATCACGCAAAATATGTCGAGAATTCAACTTTGGATTTTGTTATAAGGTGAAAGCTTTGGGTAAATTACCGTTTCATGCATGAATATTGGATCACGCAAAATATGCCGAGAATTCAATTTTTGATTTCGCTATAAGTCCAACCTTGACAACAAAGACCTTAGCACGAAAATCGGATCGGTTTTGACAAACTTATGGAAGCATGAAAATATTGGAGAAATTTGCGTATCATGCATGAATATAGGGTCACGCAAAATATGTCGAGAATTCAATTTTGGATTTCTGTATAAGTCCAACCATGGCAACAAAGTCTTTATGCACGAAAATCGGTTCGATTTTGACAAAGTTATGGAAGCATGAAAATTTTGGAGAAATTTGCGTATCATGCATGAATATAGGGATCACGCAAAATATGTCGAGAATTCAATTTTTGATTTCGCTATAAGTCCAACCATGACAACAAAGACCTTAGCACGAAAATCGGTTCGGTTTTGTCAAAGTTATGGAAGCATGGAAATTTTGGAGAAATTTGCGTATCATGCATGAATAAGGATCACGAAAAATATGTCGAGAATTCAACTTTGGATATTGCTATGCGGTGAAAGCTTTGGGTAAATTAGCGTTTCATGCATGAATATAGGGTCACGCAAAATATGTCGAGAATTCCATTTTTGATTTCGCTATAAGTCCAAGCATGACAACAAAGACCTTAGCACAAAAATCGGTTCGGTTTTGACAAAGTTATGGAAGCATGAAAATTTTGGAGAAATTTGCGTATCATGCATGAGTATAGGATCACGCAAAATATGTCGAGAATTCAACTTTGGATATTGCAATAAGGTGAAAGCTTTGGGTAAATTAGCGTTTCATGCATGGATATAGGGTCACGCAAAATATGTCGAGAATTCCATTTTTGATTTCGCTATAAGTCCAAGCATGACAACAAAGACCTTAGCACGAAAATCGGTTCGGCTTTGACAAAGTTATGGATGCATGAAAATTTTGGAGAAATTTGCGTATCATGCATGAATATAGGATCACGCAAAATATGTCGAGAATTCAACTTTGGATTTTGCTATAAGATGAAAGCTTTGGGTAAATTAGCGTTTCATGCATGAATATAGGGTCACGCAAAATATGTCGAGAATTCAATTTTTGATTTCGCTATAAGTCCAACCATGACAACAAAGACCTTAGCACGAAAATCGGTTCGGTTTTGACAAAGTTATGGAAGCATGAAAATTTTGAGAAATTTGCGTATGATGCATGAATAT